>BQNB010003120.1:28032-114196 GCA_026074375.1 Tanacetum coccineum | reverse complement strand
GTTTCTACATTGAGATTTTTTTGATAATTATCCTTATTATATATTTATAATTATTTATATTTATATATATTTAAAGGGATAGTTTCGAAAAACCTATTAACCTGCAACTCCTTCCGTGCCTTTGAAGTTTAATAGTTGACATTTAAGAAAGTCAGTGTAAGTACATTCACGGGCAGTTCGTTCTGTCCTTCTAACACCCGTTCCCGAATTATGGTTATCATCGCCATTCGTATTTCTGTCAGCATCACGTGCTGCCAAAGCGGCTAACGCCTTGGTCAATCATTCCCTGAAGCTGGGCATTAGTGACAGATGTGGTGTTGGTTGTTTCTGGGACTGTGTTTGACCTCATGGCTCTTTTTGGTGCAATTTTCTTTAATCACAAGAAAATATAATACCTGTTAGATTTCGTAAAATCATAACCATGACATGACATATGCACAATAAATAAAGTGAGATCACAACACACAGTTAAACATACAACTGAATTGAATATTAACAATGGTGTAGCTAAATCGACATTCATTCATAACAAATTCGATTACAGACATGACATAATACCACCATTCCATATATAATTGGAAAACATACATGATTGGTTCAGATACAAAATGATCACAACGATTAGGTTACAAGATAAAATATACAACCTAAAGCCATACTAGCCGGGAGTTACCCGTAATACTTAGTATGCTGTACAAAATAGCTAGCCATAACAAGATCTATGAACTGCTACCAGCCTCCTCTGGTGCATCAGGCTGTGCCGGACCTTTAGCGGGTCCCTGCTGACTCTCGAACTCTGTCATCTGGGTCTGAAGTCTCTTTAGCAGCTTTAGTGCCTCAATGAACTGTGCCTGTCTCCTGCGGTCCGCTGCCAGCAACTCTGTAATCGCCGCCTGTCTCCTGCGGTCCGCTGCCTGCAACTCTGTAATCACTGCCTGCTGACCCAATACAGTAGTACGCAGTGACATAACCTCTGAACGTGCAAGATCACTAGCGTCCATGGATCGTCCCCAAGCCTCTCGAGACATCCTAGCCTCTCTCTCTATAAGTAAACCTGTACGAGCATGTGCACGCCTATCCCTATACAGCATGTTAAGCCGACCAGCCATCAGCTGTCGCTCAGTATGCTCATCGTCCAGTCTCACATAGATCTCGTTTGTGTCTTGCCTAACCCTAGTGGCAAACTCTGTCATCTGTCGACCCAACTCTGTATCATCAGTCGCTGGTGCCCCTAGCATGTCTTCAAGCATCTCATCCCAAGTATCCATAATCCCATAACCAACATATCTCTTTGTATCACGCCTAATCTCCCTATCCATGGTGGCAACAAAACCATAGTCTGCCCTAAAATCTCCAGTAGGCCTAGCGGCAGCACTAGACGAGCTCTCTCCGACCTCGTACCTAGGACCAAAAGCAAAACATAACCTCTTCCGAGGTGGTAAGCAAACCTCGGGCATGTTCGCTCCATGGTCAGCAGAGGGTAGCAGCAAAGATGGTGATGAAGTAGGTAGCAGTATGGGTAAGAGTGGAGGTGTCCCCGATGGTAGGGTACCTGATGGTGGTGTATCTGCTATGGTGTAGAAGAGTATGATATGTGGCGGTGGTAAATGGGAAGTAGATGAGGCCTTAGCTCTCAATCGGATCATAGCAGCTCGATATCCTAATAGATAAGTAGAACTAGCAGGTGGTGGTGGTGATACTGGTAGTGGTGGTGAGGGAATCTGAGGTAGTGGTGATGAGCATGGGGAAAGTGGTGATGGTGGTGAAGTAGGTATAACAAGGAGTCTGGCAACCTCTGTATCAGACCAAAATGGTGTAGGTGGCCCATCTCGGATTGATATCTTAGCAATAACCCGGTATGCAGGATGTGGTGGTGGTGTGGCCGTAGACTCGTCGGTCTTAAACAGCTTAGTCTCCTCAGCAAATGGGGCATGATCAACAGCTGGTAAAGCAACAGCTGTAGAGTCGGCAGGAGCTAGGTGCTCCTTCTCCCCCTCATCCTCCTCAATATCAACATCATCATCCTCGTCATCATCGAATGACTCATCCTCATCATCGCCATCGTCTCCTCCGTCGGCAGGATAATCAGCAGGATCCTCCTCAGGGTCCTCATCATCATCCTCCTCCGGATCCTCCTCAGGATCTGACTTAGGAACATAGCCTGGCAAATCAGCAGTGGGTGAGAGAGTAGTAGGCAGGGGCTGCTCCTCAGCTAGGAGTACCTCATCCTCCGGTGGCATGAACTCCGGGTATGCTGGCTCAGGTACATATGGTACATAGACAGGTGAAGGTGGTGCCTGCTCTGGCTCCTCTGGGCCAGACACATAGTCAGGAGATGGTGGTGCCTGAAAAGCGGCCACCGTGTAGGCATATGGGTCCTCTGGTATCACGGGTGTTCCATCAACTCCTAGTGATCCGATATCTGACAAATTCGCAAATGGGCTGGATACCTCCGTGTATGTAACCGTGGAATCCTCAGAATCCGACATGACTGTATCTGAAAATCCAAAATAGCTTATATTAGTATATAATATAAGACTCTTATAGTAATATACATTTTTACCATAACATGTATATCAATCCTAAATGCATCTAGTTATAACCAACTAATGCAATAAGTAGTGTATGTATATATGTCCCATGAAAATCCCTTTTGTATGAATGCAATGTTTAAAAACAGTTATAGTCCAGCAATAACATTTGACCTGGTTCTCTATAACCTTGGCTCTGATACCAATCTGTAACACCCCCAAAATGGATCGCAGCGGAATATGGGTTGGGGGTGATACTTCATAGATCAATAACACAAGATATATATAAGAACGACCGTTAAAATCCGTTTAAAACTGATACATTGGATTTAACAAATTGTTGGTTACAAAAGCCCAAAGCTTCACTTGTTCAAACCACAAATATTTCTAGCCCATAACAGATATACAAAATGTAATGCGATAAAATCTTTAATGCATGACATCCAAATCAAAACAACCAATGTATCCCTTGTACCTCGTGCCTTATTGATCCCCTAAAAAACATTGCTTAAAACGTCAACATATTGTTGAATGAATTCATAGGTTTATAAAATGTATAATGTAGGACCGCAAGATTTCCACATGATAATGCAACAAATGCAAACATCATAAAATGTAATTACGTTATGAAATGCAATATAAATTTCCAACATTGCTCGTGATGATAATCTAACCCGCAATATCCTATGTCCGACATGGTATACGTTCGTTGTCTAGCAAACCGGCACAGTGAGCATGACTCACCCGAACGGGGATGTCAATCCCAAATAGATCTATTTATAACATTCCCGCCCACAACAGTAATTAACAGTTCATGATAATGGGCTCAGATGGGTTATTGCTACTTAGGCAAACACGTAATCGTAATGTAAAATGTCTACTTGCATCTAATTGTAAAACATGCATATATTTCTCACCCCAAAACTCGTAAATCATTAAAATGTAAAACGTGGGGCTATGAACTCACCTTGAGTGAGTGAATCAACAATATAAATCACAGAATGATAATGTGTCACGTAAATATTTGAATGCAACCTAATTAATTACTGTAGAGAATAAATGACATATGAACAAGGGATTAAAACAAGATTTGGAGGTTGGGTATAATGGAATAAATGTGTAGCCATTTTTATTAAGAGTTGAAGGATAAATGAGATGGGAATCCTTAAAGTTTTATTTGGCTATTTGCCTTTTGTAAATAACATCGTACTATCGATCTGTCTATCATAATATAGAGGTCATGTAGTGAACGTATGAGGAGCCAGGACACTTTAAATCGTAAATCCACAACTCGTCAATACGACACCCGAAGAGGCCTCATATCATTATGAAACTCCCTAGTAATATAGCACTTGGTATATATAAGTTATATGTAAAAATCATAAGGAAAAGGGTTTTGGATACATAAGCATAAAAGTAAATTAAAAACTAGTTTTATGTAGTTATAAGTCCAACTTAAAACACTCGTATCTAACTCCTTATAAGGCCGTTTTTCCATGGGGACACTCCTCTAAACAAAGCTAAAAATGTCTACTTTCATTATTTCAAATCCTTTATTCCATTTCATAAGTTTTAGATGTTGGTTTATGCAAAAACATTTTTGGACCTGCTCAAAACAGTTTTTAAGAACTTGTGTCGTAAATTGGCTATAACTCTTTCGTTTTCCCATAAAATAACGCGTTTTCGGAGTCTATGATTATCTACTCTGAGTCTAATTTTCAAATATGAAAGCCATTTGACACACCTTGTTACCAATAAAACGTTATACCCAAAACAATACACGACTGTCACTGCTGTCCCAAGACAGCAGGTTTGCCTCTCGGTAAACGGGTCATATCTCCCTCGTTATTTATCAAAACATGTTGGTTCAAGTCTTAGATTTTAAGTCAAAGAGTCCTCTAAATATACTTCAACTGGACCAAATGCCCAAAACGCACCTAACCTAATGGTTTTTACAAAAGAAATTTGGTGTGCAGAATCATGTCCGAATTTAGTAACTTTCCTTGCGTGACTTACTAGCCATAGCAAATGATCTTTAAAAATTCCCAAAAAATTCAGAGAACATCACAAGACATATAGGTATATGACTTAGAAACATCTAGGGCCAAAAATATGTCTACATATGTTTTATAAATTCAAACTTAAGCATGATATTCGAAATCAGATTCTGAGTTTTAAGCAACAAGCTTTTCATTAACTTTTTCAACACCACAAGTATATATAAGTCCTAATATGAACTTGGCATGCATATATATATGAAATACAAGTATAGAGATATTGTGTTAACCTTATGTGATGATGATAGAACACAAACAAGATCTAAACAATAGTTTAGATTCAAAACCCAAGCTAGAACCAAATGAAACCCTAATCTTGCTTAACCCTTTTCAAAGCTTAACCAAGCCTTCAAACCTTCTTAGAATGCCTTAGATATGTTGCTAGGACACTTGTATATGTGGTAATCAAGATTGTGTGAATTATTTGAGGGTTTTGTAAGTTGGCCGTGGGTTTTGAAAGGAAAGACAAGGAGAAATATAGAAGTTTTTTTACATATGAAAATGGAAGTGTGAAGTTTACTTGTATGGTAGGCCTTTTATTGCAAGTATTAACTAGCTAATGGTTACATTAACTCAACCATAGTTAAACATTGAATGACCATTATGTAAGGAAGTCATGGGAGGGGGAGTAGGTTCTTACAAGAGTTAGAAATGTGTAAGACTAGTTGGTGAAGTTTGCTTGAGACTTTATATAAGCACATGTTAATTTGCAAAGTCAAAACAAAATATCTATGTGTTTCAACTCTATATATCCGGCCATATATACTTGTATATAAGAAAATTATGTAATTTTTGGGTATTGGGTATAATTGTGGGTATTTGGTTGAGTATAGATAGGTATTGGTGCTTCCGGGTATACCTAAATACAATTTATCGCGAAACTTAAATGCTTTATGTAACCGATAAAATAAATTGTGCAAAGTTAATAATTATACTCCAAATAATTACTTAACACTTGCTTGATGTAAACATTTAATTGGTTGATGCCCGTTTACATTGAACGATAATTTTTAGCTTACGCGATTTAACTTAATGATTACGACTTAAAATCAAACGCGTACAAGTGAGCCTTGTCCTCAAGGCTTAAGACGCGGCACTTGACGACGGTGCGGTCTTTATGAAGAGGTGTGGATATTTCTTCCTGAATTGATCTTCGCGTTCCCATGTAAACTCAGGGCCTCGCCTAGAGTTCCATCGAACCTTGACAATTGGGACACGGCTTCGCCTCAACTATTTGACTTCACGATCCATGATTTTGACCGGTTCCTCGACGAATTGAAGCTTGTCATCAAAATGTAGTCCATCCAACGGAACGGCTAATGGTTCGTCGGCATAGCACTTTTTCAGGTTGGATACATGAAACGTATTGTGAACCCTGCTCAGCTCTTCAGGAAGCTCAAGCTTGTATGCAATGGATCCAACCTTTTCCAACACCTTGAATGGTCCAACGTACCTAGGGTTCAACTTCCCCCGTTTTCCAAAATGTACGACCCCTTTCCAAGGTGAAACTTTAAGCATAACTTTATCCCCAACTTGGAATTCCATCGGCTTACGCTTTAAATCGGCGTAACTCTTTTGCCTATCACGGGCGACTTGCATCCTTTGCTTGATCTGGATGATCTTCTCTGTTGTTTCTTGAACTAATTCTGGACCAGTGAGTTGCACTTGTCCAACCTCGGCCCAACACACAGGTGAACGACACTTTTGACCGTAAAGTGCTTCAAATGGTGCAGCCTTGATGCTAGCGTGATAGCTATTGTTATACGAGAACTCGACTAATGGCAAATGGTTAACCCAACCCTTTCCAAAGTCGATCGCACAAGCACGCAGCATATCCTCGAGGGTTTGAATAGTCCTCTCGCTTTGTCTGTCAGTTTGTGGATGATATGCAGTACTCATATCCAAGTTAGTACCCAAAGCCTTCTGAAGTGACCTCCAGAAATTTGATGCGAATCTAGGGTCACGATCACAAATAATTGAGACAGGGATTCCATGCCTCGTGACCACTTCCTTTAGGTACATTCTTGCCAGTTTCTCTAGGGGATCAGTTTCCCTCATCGGTACAAAGATTGCGGACTTAGTGAGTCGGTCGACAATCACCCAAATGGTGTCGTAGCCTTGTGACGACTTAGGAAGCTTCATGACAAAATCCATAGTGATGTTGTCTCACTTCTGTTGAGGTATATCGGGTTGTACCAACAATCCTGATGGCCTTTGATGTTCTGCCTTGACCTTGGCACACGTTAGACATTTACTAACATAGGTGGCGATGTCGGCTTTCATATTGGGCCACCAATATAGCTTCTTCATGTCCTGATACATCTTGTCAGAACCGGGATGGATAGAGTATTTTGACTTGTGGGACTCGTGCATGATCACAGTCCTTAAATCGCCATAACATGGTAACCAACTCCTGTCATTGAAGCATAGAGTTCCATCCGTACGGGGTTCTAACTTTTCTGTTCTAAATTTCTTTGGATCCTTAGAATTTTCAAGCAACATACCTCCAACATCTTGATGTTCTCTAGTTTCCGTGCTTAAGTCTGAGCATCCAAAATTTATTTGGGGAGATTCAAACCTATTGTCATGACTAAGGCTCGAACCCTTAATGGTGGCTCTCGTTCCTTCCTGCTCAAGGGCTCTCGTTCCTTCCTGCTCAAGGCGTCAGCGATGACATTTGCTTTCCCTGGGTGATAACGAATCTCGCAATCGTAATCACTAAGCAATTCTAACCAACGATGCTGCCTCATATTTAGCTCCTTTTGATTAAGAATGTGTTGTAGACTCTTGTGATCCGTAAACACTGTACACTTGGTTCCGTACAAATAGTATCTCCAGAGTTTTAGAGAAAACACTACCGCTCCAAGTTCTAAATCATGTGTCGTATAGTTCTTGTCATGAATTTTTAGTTGGCGTGATGCATAAGCAATCACCTTTTCTCTTTGCATCAACACAGCGCCCAAACCTTTGATCGAAGCATCGCAGTATACGATAAAATATTCGCTTCCTTCAGGTAAAGCCAGAATTGGTGCACTACACAACTTCTGCTTCAACAGTTGGAACGCTATTTCTTGTTTGTCACCCCACTCAAACTTGACCTTCTTCTGAGTGAGCTTGGTCATTGGTTTGGCAATCTTCGAAAATCCTTCGATGAATCTTCGATAATACCCAGCAAGACCTAAAAATTGACGAATCTCCATTGGTGACTTAGGAGATGCCCAATCTTTAATGGATTTGATCTTGGCAGGGTCCACGTGAATACCCTGGCTGTCAATCACGTGACCAAGGAACTGTACTTTAGGAATCCAAAATTCACACTTGGAAAATTTGGCATACAACTCCTCTTTCTTAAGCAACTCTAAGATTAACTTAAGGTGCTCTTCGTGTTCTTGCTTGTTCTTTGAATATATCAGAATATCGTCAATAAAGACAATTATGAATTTATCCAGATATGGTTTGCACACCCGATTCATAAGGTCCATGAATACGGCAGGTGCATTTGTCAAACCAAATGGCATAACTTGAAATTCATAATGGCCGTAACGGGTTCTAAAAGCGGTCTTTGGAATGTCTTCTTCTCGAACCCTCAGTTGGGAAACCCAACTTAGGTTGATCTCCGAGTTAGACGACTCGACCCTGAATTCTGACAAATAAATCATCAATTCTGGGGAGCGGATAACGGTTCTTCACCGTCAGTTTATTCAATTCCCGATAATCAATGCACATCCGGAATGATCCGTCTTTCTTCTTGACAAACAAGACCGAAGCTCCCCAGGGTGAGGAACTAGGTCTTATAAAGCCTTTGTCAGATAGTTCTTTTAGTTGCTCTGACAACTCTTTCATTTCAGAAGGTGCCAATCGATAAGGTGCCCGAGCTACGGGTGCAGCACCAGGTATCAAATCGATTTGAAATTCCACTTGTCGAGTCAGAGGAAGACCCGGCAAGTCCTCAGGGAATACATCAGGAAAATCCTGGACGATTGGTACGTCCTCAAGTCGCTTCTTCTCCGACTTGTCTTTCGTCTCCTTTGTATTAACGTTTGCCAAAAAGACTGGACATCCTTTTAGCATGTATTCTTGTGTTTTGGTGTACGAGATAATGTGCAGACGAGCCTCGTGTCCCCGGTTGTTTCCATCACCATGAACAATTAGAGTTTCATTTCCTCAGGGGATACGAACGATCTTCTTGGCACACACAATGATTGCTTGGTACTTTACCAACCAATCCATACCAATTATAGCGTCGAAACTACCAAGTTCTACGGGCATTAAGTCTATGTTGAATGGGTGGTTCAGGATATTTAATGTACAACCCCTAAGGATAGTGTTCAACCCAATTATTCTCCCGTCGGCTAGTTTAACATCATAATAGTGATCTAATGCAGTTGTTGTGATATCAATTTGGGAGCTAAATGCAGTAGACACAAAACTCCTATCGGAACTAGTATCGAATATGATAGAAGTATAGCGGTTGTTTAGAAGGAACGTACCTGTCACGACGTTGGAGTATGGGTTTGTCCCCGCATGTCCTACCGCATACACTTTGGCTGGAGCATTGCCACCTCCAACTTGGTTACCACGGTTGTTGTTGTTGTTCTTTAGCTTTGGACATTCCCTCTTAAAATGTCCCTGAACTCCACACTCATAGAAAGTAGGCTTTTGACCTGACCCAGTGCCCTTCTGGTTGTTAGCATTGTTAGCATTTGGCGTACTTCTACAGTCACGGGTAAAATGGCCAACTTTGTTGCATTTGTGGCATTTAGGAGCACATGGACCATCGTGGTGATAGTTGCATTTTGAGCATAGGGGTTTAGATCCCCCATATTGTTTCTTTTCACCAGTCCCTGCAGTATAAGCCCTGCCAGTGTTTTACCTCTTGTTCTGTTGTTGTTGTTGGTTCTGAGTGTTCCTTGAGGTGTCCTCAAACTTCCTTTTACTCTCTGTCTAGCGTTCAACAAAAGTGCGGATTTTCTTATCCATTAGCTCGGTTGCAATTTCAACTGCATCTTGCATTGTATTTGGTTTAGACGCCACTACACTCCTATGAATCATGTCGGGAAGACCTCTGACATATTTTTCAATTTTATCAGATTCTTCAGGAAACATCCTCCCACGCAACAAAGCCAATTCCTGAAAGCGTTGGGTATAACTTGTCAAGTCAGTACCCTTCACCTTCAGATCCCAAATCTCTATTTCCAGTTTCTTGATTTCATTTCAAGGATAATATTTGTCAGTCATCATTTTCATAAGTGTTTTCCAAGGCATACCGTAAGCGGCATCAAGACCGACTGTCTTGACATGGGTGTTCCACCATGTTAAAGAAACTGAATGGAGAGTGCAAGTAGCAAACTTGACTTGATTCTCAACTGTACAATTACTGATGTGGAAAATAGGCTCCATTCTTTCAAACCATTGAGATAGATCGACAACTCCTTCCGTACCTTTGAAGTTTAATGGTTGACATTTGAGAAAATCATTGTAAGTACATTTACGGGCAGTTCGTTCTGTCCTTCTAACACCCGCTCCTGAAATATGGCTATCATCGCCATTCGTATTTCTGTCAGCATCACATGCTGCCAAAGAGGCAATAACGCCTTGGTTAATCATTACCTGAAGCTGGGCATTAGTAACAGATGTGGTGTTGGTTGTTTATGGGGCTAAGTTTAACCTCGTGGCTCTTATTGGTGCCATTTTCTTCAATCACAAGAAAATATAATACCCGTTAGATTTCGTAAAATCATAACCATGACATGACATATACACAATAAGTAAAGAAAGATCACAACACACAGTGAAATATACAACTGAATTAGAGTTAACAATGGTGTAACTAAATCGACATTCATTCAAAATAAATTCGATTAGAGACATGACATAATACCACCATTCCATATATAATTGGAAAACATACATGATTGGTTCAGATACTAAATGATCACAACGATTAGGTTACAAGATAAAAAATATATACAACCTAAAGCCATACTAGCCGGGTGTTACCCGCAATACTTAGTAGGCTGTACAAAATAACTAGCCATAACATGATCTAGGAACTGCTACCAGCCTCCTCTGGTGCATCTGGCTGTGTAGGACCTTTAGCTGGTCCTTGCTGCCTCTTAAACTCTGTCATCTGAGTCTGAAGTCTCTTCAGCAGTCTCAGTGCCTCTATGAATTGCTCTTGTCTCCTATGGTCTGCCGCTAGCATCTCTGTAATCGCCGCTTGTCTCCTGCGGTCCGCTTCTTGTAGCTCTGTAATTACTGCCTGCTGTGCTACCACCTGAGTACGTAATGACATAACATCTACACGCGCAAGGCCACTCGCATCCATAGATCGTCCCTAAGCCTCTCGAGACATCCTGGCCTCACCCTCCATAAGCCTAGCAGTACGAGCATGTACATGCCTATCCTTATACAGCATGTTGAGCCGACCAGCCATTAGCTGTCGCTCACACTGCTCATCATCCAACCTCGTATAGATCTCGTCTGTGTCTTTCCTAACCCTAGTGGTAAACTCTGTCATCCGTCGACCCAACTCTGTGTCATCAGTCGTTGGTGCCCCTAGCATGTCTACCAGCGTCTCATCCTAAGTGTCGGTGATCCCATAACCGACATCTCTCTCTAGATCCCGCATAATCTCCCTGTCTATGGTAGCAACAAAACCATAGTCTGCCCTAAGACCTCTAGTCGGTCTAGCAGCAGCAGTAGACAAGCTCTCTCCAACCTCGTACCTAGGGCCAAGAGCGATGCCTAACCTCTTCTGAGGCGGTAAGGTAACATCGGGTTTGTCTGCTCTCTACGGTCAGTAGAGAGTAGATGCAAAGGTGGTGATGAAGTAGGTAGCGGTATGGGTAAAAGTAGTGGTGTCCCCGATGGTGGGGTACCTGATGGTGGTGTATCTGCTTTGGTATGGGAGAGTATGATATGTAGCGGTGGTAAATGGGAAGTAGATGGGGCCTCAGCTCTCAGCCAGATCATCGCAGCTCGATAACCCAACGAACGAATAGGACTAGCAGGTGGTGGAGATGATACAAGTAAGGGTGGTGATACTGGTAGTGGTGATAGTATCGGGGGTAGTGGTGGAGAAGGAATCTGAGGCAATGGTGATGACCATGGGGAAAGTGGCGATGGTGGTGGAGTAGGTATAGCAAGGCGGTTTGTCTGGCAACCTCTGTATCAGACCACAATGGTGTAGGTGGCTCATCTCGGATCGATATCCTAGCAGTAACCCGGTATGCAGGATGTGGTGGTGGTGTGGCCGCAGACTCATCGGTCTCAAACGGCTCAGTCTCCTCAGCAGATGGGGCCTGATCAACAGCTGGTAAAGCAACAGCTGTAGAGTCGGCAGGAGCTGGGTGCTCCTCCACCCTCCACAACCCCCTTACTAACACCATATAGTATCCCTTGTCATCATCGGATGACTCATCCTCATCATCGCCATCGTCTCCTCCGTCGGCAGGATAATCAGCAGGATCCTCCTTAGGGTCCTCATCATCATCCTCCTCCGGATCCTCCTCAGGATCTGACTCAGGAACATAGCCTGGTGAATCAGCAGTAGGTGAGACAGCAGCAGGTAGTGGCTGCTCCTCAGCTGGAAGTATCTAGAAACCGTAGAGGATTGCTGATTACATCTCAACCTTGAAACTCTTTGGCTTGGTATAATCAAGGTCTTGTATATGAATGTCATTGAAGAACCTTGAGAACTTGGCTTAGACTGTGAAGTACCTTTATCTTGAAATGCAGTGAGAATTGCTGATTACATCTCAACCTTGAAACTCTTTGGCTTGGTATAATCAAGGTCTTGTATATGAATGTCGTTGAAGAACCTTGAGAACTTGGCTTAGACTGTGAAGTACCTTTATCTTGAAATGCAGTGAGAATTGCTGATTACATCTCAACCTTGAAACTCTTTGGCTTGTTTTTACTAACCTCGAATTCTATCGGCTATTGTTGTGATCACTTGTGAAGTAAACCCGATATACCAAACTTGAAAATGAAGTGAAATCCCCCAAATTTGTTACTTAAGCTTGCACTGTTGTGATTGAAGAACGGTGTAAGATTAAATCTATACGTACTCTATACCCTACCGCATAAATATAAGAAGTACAACACCTATTGAAATTATCCACATCGTCTTTTGCGTGTGACACTGAGTACTACAATGTAACTCCTTTAAGTGATAGTTATCCAGGTCTGCAACCAACCACCCCTGACTGCTGGTAACTAGATAATTCAAGTCTTAATCATCTGCTGTATACGTTCAAGCAAGTCATCAATCGATAAAAAATAAACAAAAGTCTCGATGATGAAATAAGTAGACGCCTTCATGAAATCTAACTTCAATCTCAAATAAGGGATACCAAAGCAACTTCGTGAACACTTGTCATCATAATTCGAATCACTAGCCGTTTGTCATTTATTGAATCTCTTCAGAATCGTTTTAGTGTTATGTATCATGTTTGTTGTTTTATTGTTTAATTGTCGTTAAACTAGACAAATGTTGTTTTGAATTGTCGTCAACGGATAAACATCGTCTAGTCTAAACTTGTCGTGATAGTTTTTTTGTACCCGGTTTAATCCAAAAATTATCACCACAACGAGCTAATTATTGAAAATCAGCCCATCACCAAATAATAACTTTTGGCCCACTTTATTTGTATTCACAGCCAATGTGTCAAAAATCCCACCAGCCCATTGTGATTATACACGGCCCATAGCAAAAAAATCTTGAAATCGGCCAATGTATTTGGCAAAGCCCGGCTTATACCACTCACCAATCCAACAGGAAAAAATTAGGGATTTATAAACATACAATCCCTAAATTTATTCATATCCAACCCTAACTTATCTCATATCCTTTACCCTAATCACATATAACAAAAAAAAACGCTGTCAACAAACTTCTCTCCGTCATTTTTACTTTGCAGAGATCTCCCACAAATCCAAATCTCCATTGCAACTCTAAGACATCATATCACTCTTCTTCCATCACAAAACAACTTCTATCTCTTTCTCATCATATTACACGAAACCTGACAGCAAGAAAAGGTATTTCTAGAGTATCTCGAATCCAATTAAAGATAAATTTCCTTGGATTCTTTCGCTGCTGTGATAACCCACGAAGATTTCCCAATGTTTTTTTTCTTCAAGATCTTGTTCAAACAAGGTCTCAGGTAGGTTATTGGTTTGGTTATGTGTCAATCGATACAAAGAATAGTTTATGACATATTTGTTATAAAACTATCTTTAAGATTGAATATTAAACGGGGTTAAAACCCTTACACAGATCGATGATGATTGTTTCTTTTGTGGGTTCGATCTATAAGGTCATAGTATAAATAAATCCCATGAAAAAAATGAATCTGAGATCCTTTTGTATGTTATGATGCACTGTTTTTAGGAGTTGTGAGATGGTTGAAGATGATGTTATAGGTTTAGTTTGTGAATTTGTTGGTTGATTGTGACGATGGGTTTTTATAGGATGAGTTGGATTGTTGGATTTGATGTTGTTAATTGTCGTTGTATGATGTGGTTAATGTTATTGATGTTGGCTGTTGTTGATTTGTTGTTGATGGGGGTTTAAATTGAGTCTGCTCTTTACTTCATCTACATTTCTGTTTGGTTTGTTTGTGACATTGTCTTGGCGAGTGTGACCAGGTCAACTCGGTAATAGCCGAGTTGACTCGATTTGTGTTGTGGTTTAGCAAAACGCAACAGTCACAAAACGCAACCCCCCCTTTTTTTCTTGAGTCAAAACGCAACAGAAACCAAAACGCAAAATTTGACGAAATTTGGGCAGCGTTTTGTTTGGATGTGTTATGAAAAGGGTCTTCAATAGGCAAAGCGCAAGATCAAAACGCAGCCAACCTGTCAAAACGCAACATGCACTTTTGTACTTTTTGTACTTTTGTCTTTTTCTTAAAAACAGATATGGTTTGGCCAAAACGCAACCAAGAACAACACATATACTCATATATGTTCTTGTCTTTTAAGCACCAAAAAAAGTATAAACAACAACAATAAGTAACATCCCCACTGTTATTTCGTGGTTGATTCTTAGGAGAAGAAGAACACTTGTACCACGAAAAAGAAACTGAAAAACTAGCAAATGAACAGTAACCGAACAGTGGATGAACATTAACAATGAATAGTGAAGTGAATAGTAACATGAACAGTATCAGGAACAGTACATGAACAGTAACAACAAACAAATGATACGACACACACCTGCGGCTCTGATGCCAATTGTAGAGAATAAATGACATATGAACAAGGGATTAAAACAAGATCTGGAGGTTGGGTATAATGGAATAAATGTGTAGCCATTTTTATTAAGAGTTGAAGGAAAGTGGGGCTATGAACTCACCTTGAGTGAGTGAATCAACAATATAAATCACAGAATGATAATGCGTCACGTAAACATCTGAATGCAACCTAATTAATTATAGGCCGTATAAGAAAATGCCAAGCGTACATATGAATATGAATTACACAATGCAATGCCACACATATATACTTGTAGTGAGGTGTTGAACATAGATTTATATGTTGTTATAAAGTACCCTTAAAGTTTTATTTGGCTATTTGCCTTTTGTAAATAACATCGTACTATCGTTCAGGCTATCATAATATAAAGGTCATTTAGTGAACGTATGAGGAGCCAGGACACTTTAAATTGTAAATCTACAACTAGTCAATACGACACCCCGAAGAGGCCTCAAATCATTATGAAAATCCCTAGTAATATAGCACTTGGTATATATAAGTCATATGTAAAAATCATAAGGAAAAAGAGTTTTGGATACATAAGCATACAAGTAAATTAAAAACTAGTTTTATGTAGTTATAAATCCAACTTAAAAACGCGCGTATCTAACTCGTTATAAGGCCGTTTTTCTTGGGGAAACACTATAAACAAAGCTAAAAATGTGTACTTTCATTATTTCAAAGCCTTTATTCCATTTCATGAGTTTTAGATGTTGGTTTATGAAAAAACACTTTCGGACCTGCTCAAAATAGTTTTTAAGAACTTGTGTCGTAAATTGGCTATAACTCTTTCGTTTTTCTAAAAAATAACGCGTTTTCAGAGTCTATGATTATCTACTCTGAGTCTAGTTTTCAAATATTTAAGCCACTTGACTCACCTTGTTACCAATAAAATGTTATACTCAAAATGGTTCACAACAGTCACTACTGTCCCAAGACAGCAGGTTTGCCTCCCGGTAAAAGGGCCATATCTCCCTCGTTACTTATTGAAACATGTTGGTTCAAGTCTCAGATATTAAGTCAAAGAGTTCTCTAAATATACTTCAACTGGACCAAATGCCCAAAACGCACCTAACCTAGTGATTTTTACAAAAGCAATTTGGTGTGCAGAATCATGTCCGGATTTAGTAACTTTCTTTGCGTGACTTACTAGCCATAGCAAGTGATCTTTAAAAATTATCATGGAACCTATACTAAACTATGATCAAAACCTAACTATTCCCCACGCAGCGGCGCCAAAAACTTGTTGCGGTTGTCGTAAGGGACTTCTACAAGAAGTTTTACACTCCCTAGGCATAGTACCAAACCGTTCGTTGTAGTGTAGTATAGGCAAGACTCGGGGGTTGTTATCGTTCTCTAGGGGAATAGGTTGGGAAGGCTTGATCACGGTCTAATAGAATTCTAAGGGTTGAGAGAAGATTCTTTTTGTGTTTTTATGTTTATAGGAAAGCAGGTAAATCATATATTTGAGAGGTTTGGTTGGTTTTAGCTATTAAACTAAATAATAAACTACGCTACTGGTGATAACAATATAATAAAAGATTGTGTTTATTTAATCATGTATTACTCCCTAGATTGCTTCTCCTAGTGTTGTTGCTTTGTCACACTTGTGATGATCTATGTAATTATTTCCTAAGTCATGAACGAATTACACGAACCCGCCGTCTATTTAATATTCCGTTAAGGCAACGCACAAGTAAGGTAGTATGAAGACTATTACAAGGCCCCTAAGAGTATATTAAATGCATTTGAAATATATTAAGAGTGGATCAACCATATAAGGGGCAAGGTAGTATGAAGACTGTTACCCGATGGTATCCTTTCTACACAATCATGTTTTCCTAGACATATCAACAGCGATACAGACAAAAGCTGGTTTTCTAAGACCTAACATGCATATTCATCACAAGAAGCAACACCACTAAGATCTACATCCTAGGTTTCATACAATCATAAATAAACACAATAGAAGGTTTAGCCAAGCATGTTATAGATAAAGCAAGAACAGATAAGAATCACACAACAAGACATATTGAATGATTAAATAAGTCTTACTTGATTAGAACATGAATTGAAGGAAGTACAATAGGGTTTTGAGGCCCTAAAATCGTCCCTAACAGCTGCTAAACGAACTAGGGTTCGTACCCTCTTTTTATTCTAAAGTTACACACCTAAAACCCTAATTTCGGGTTTGTATATATAGGAAAATCGCTGCGACGGCGTCGCGTTTTAATCGTGACGCCGTCGTGACAAGAATATTCTAGATAATGGGTTGGGTCGTACAATCTGACGCCGTCTTGAGATCTTGTGACGCCGTCTTAGATATCGTTGTGACGGCGTCACGTGTAATCTGTGACGCCGTCTCCAGCTTCTAAGGAGAAATTCTTGAGCAATGTTGGTGTAGGTCCGTAGTCTTGTCTGTTTCTTCTCCAAATGAGCCCAAGTCACGTGTATCTCTTCCAAATGCCTTCCAAATGCAAAATATCTGAAAATGAACGATTAAGTACCTATTTTTTGCATAAACATACGATTTAGGGGTTCAAACGGCCCCGAAAAAGTGTATAAAATGACACCTCATCAAATACCCCTACACTTGGGATTTGCTTGTCCTCAAGCAAATGGGCTTTTCTACCTAGACAATAGCAATATGAGGGTCATTTTTACCTACTCTTTAAAAGTATTTTATAACACAACCTTCTAGACCTCATAATTAAAAGCACAGAAAGTACATACTAGCACCTCACATAAGTGTTTGGATTCTCTCTTTCTCTCGGGTGTATAATAAATTATAACATAAAGGGGGAAACGGAAAATCAACACTCACTACCTGTCATAGCATATAAATTACCATAGGCTTGGTAAAGGATCAAACCTCCACCGCTAGGCGCAAGCATTATTCATTACTATCTAAGAGGTCTTTTTAAAAGGTTGTGGGGTGTAGGTGTAAGATAACATATAATGGAAACGGAAACGGATGGGATACATTTGGGTGGGTTTGGGTGAATTTGGAGTGGAAAGGTTAGCTAATTATTTACACGAATACACTTTGGTTTGGTTGCTAAGCCAAGACTCGGACGAAGATATACAAACTCTACACAACTCTACATCAATCTCTTTTTTTTAATGATTAAATACATCACAACATAGGGTTTATAACATGTACCCCTACACTTGAGCTTTTACATGCCCGATATTTACAATCTAACTAATGACCCGATTTGTGGTGGATCAAAATAACATGGAGATCATCTAACAAACGTATGGGGGCATTGACTTAACTTTTCTTCCCCATTCTTCCGTGAAATAAATACTACCATGAATTCTAATCGTCCCAAAACAGTATTTACAAGGATAAGGACTTAGCAACCGTGTACTCAATAATTAACTCGGGTTAAAACAATAATGTACTAAAAGCGAGTACATACAAGGTAGGCTAAGGCGATTTGGGTGTAACGATTGGTTTAAGGGTGAACAATGTTCTTCATTAATAGTCCGGCTTAACCAGAAAATTACGAGAATCGTGAAAAAGGATAGGCTCGAAGGGTTGTACTAAGGGTATCCTGCACTAAAGGTGAGTGCATGGCAAGGGTGTGGGATAGTTATATGATCGGTGTGACCATCATAACAATTACAGGTTTAAAACATGGGTTAGTCCTAGTGCCTCTTATCAAGCAAATCCTAATACTTACTATGCGGTCTCGCGAAAGCATACAAAAACAAGTTATAGAATTTTAACTATTACCGGGTACCACTCATGAAATTGAATACCGATCTCAATGCTCCAGAAAAAGCGACAAAGACCATACGTATACATCCGTAACGACGAAATAGACACATATGACTGCTCACTCCTTAACTCGAGAAAGCTAAAGTTATAAACTAGCTTGGGTATCAATAATAGATACCCGGATTCCTATAGATCTAAAGGCGAACCTTACATTTTTTGGGGTGGAATTCTGAGGGTTTTTATGCTAGTCATACACATTCCTATCCATGAGACGCTATTAATACTCGGTTTTCATTGATATGTGTCATAAAAAATTTAAATTTAGGATAAAATTACCTTTTTATGCTATGTTTTGATATATTACCCATCATTTCAAGGACAAAGCAAATGGCAATTGAAGGAAGGAATAGTTTGAAGGATTAAATCCCTACTAAATAAAAAAATTTCCCCCTACACTTAAGTTGAACATTGTCCCTAATGTTCTATAGAAGTACTCGTAAAATGAATAAAGAGAAAATAAAACAAGTAAAAGAAGCTAGTACTCCCCTGGTTTGCTCAATAATGGAGAAGAAACATGTGATAACTGGTTAGATCGTCCTCCAAGAATAATCCAATGAAACTTCTTAAGAACTTCCAAGCTTCTTCTCGTCAAATATAACCTGTAAATCAAATACAAAGACAACTACACCAAGCGTAAAATCCATGGGTGAATGATAAATACAACCTCATTAACTAAGTTTAGACTCTATGAAAGCAATAAATATATGATGAATGTATTAACGTAATCGTGGTTTTCTGCAAGTTTATAAAAGAATTACAAATTTTAAATATTGCACAAGTTATATTTTCAAAAAAACTTTAAAATTTCAAAATTTCTGTAGCTGGGCTCATGACACCGTCAGGAAAATCCTTACGTCGTCACAATAGACGAGCTGACGGCGTCACGTGCAAATCGTGACGACATCTCCACGCTCTGAGACAATTCAGTTTTTGTTTTTTTTGATGAAAAATTTCCTGTACGCAATCTTATGAGTTATTTCCTGTATGAATTACTGCAAAAACCATGAAAAATAGTTAACGCAATCATATGACTCAAAACAAACACACAAGACACACGAGACACACGACATTCCTAATTGCATTAATTTAAAATATTGGGTTGCCTCCCAAAAAGCGCTTGTTTTTGTTCGAGTCGCGAGCCTGACTCTACGCTTATTTGACGCGTATGAGGTGGGTCTCCCCTACACTTGAGGTTAAGTGTAGGTGATAGTAGCGATACACACTATTTTGATGGAAGTATGCCACGTAGGGTGAAGGTGGTGTATGAATAGTCAAGGGTTTTACTACCTTCATCCTAAAACTACCTGGAATATATGGGTTAATGGGTGATTTGGTAATTTTAACACACGTAAAAATATATATATATAAAATATAATTCTTAAAGAGGTAAATAGAAAAGTACTAAGTTTCCCTTGATAAAATTCACTCTCAAAAATATATATAATATAATATAAAATACGTATATTTAACCAGGCAAGTATGATCACCCAGGTCGTTATCCCCAATGACTAGTGAAATTGAAACCACGTTTAGGTTCGGATCCTGATTTTGAATGAAGCAAAGATATTTGATTTGGAAAGAATTAAAAACCCTAATTTTTACTTTTTTATAAAAGATTAATTAAACTAATTAAAATCTAACCCTAATATTAATTAAAATTAATAAACCTAATTAAAAACTTAACTAATGACTAATGGTGCAAAAACCTAAGAAACTAACGGGGAAACTAACAAACTAACGGAGGGACTAACTGAAAAACAATTAAAATCGAAAAGTTACACTTCCTACCCTAAGAATATACCCCGACAACAAACTAAGTCCCGAATTAAGGTGAAATTTGAAAAGTGCTTAAAATGAAAAACTCAAAGAAGCAAAGTTGTAAAGGAAGCTAAGGGGAATAAAGTTAATAAAAGCTACTAGGGCTGAAAATCTCAAATAAGCTCAGGAAGAGCTTATTTCTAAACTGATTACAGAAAGGAGGGCTTATCCCTTGGTTTTAGAAAATAAGCTATAGAAAACTCAAAACTAGATCAAAATGAAAAAGGAAAGAAGTTCTAAAGAGCTTATGATATGCTTAATCTATAAATGAAAAGAAACTAAAGCTTAAACTACTTTTGAGCTACTGAAATTGATCATGAAATAAGCAAACTCAGGAAATAAGCAAAGGAACACAAACTTCAAATAAGCTAGAGAACTAAATAAGCTGAACTAAACTTTGAAACTTGAAAGATAACTTAAACTACTTATTATCCATCTAAATAAGCTATAAAATCTAGACTTACAAACTAATTTAACAAATTTAGACTCTACTTAAGTTCCTACTGTTTTTTGGAATTTTTCAGGTTTTTATGACTTTTGACAGCTGAATTAAACCAAGTAAATGAGCTAGAAATTCCAAATTAAGACTTAAACCAAATTAAGCTATATTAAAACTTAAATCCTACTGAAATTGATAATCTAAAACTTAAAATTACTGTTCTAAATTAAGCTGAGAACACAGCAGTACTAACTGAGGTTAGTACTGGTAGTGTAAATATTCAGCAGTACTTTCACTGGAAAGTACTGCTGATGCAATTTGATTTTTGAAAATAAGCAATGAAATAAGCTAAATAATGAAAACTAAAACTAAATTCTTAATAAGCTAAAGCTAAACTTAATCCTACTGAAATTAAAGCTAACAGTACTAACTTGTGAAGGCAGTACTAACTTTTTAGTTAGTACTGGTAGTGTAAAGGTTCAGCAGTACTAACTTAGGTTAGTACTGCTAGTGCAATTTTGAGACTGCACTAAACCAAACACCCCTTTATCATTTTGACAGGATTTAGAAAAACTTTTTAAGAGAAATTAAATGAACAAGTACTAAATACCAGATAAAAACTAGCTTAAAACAAACTCTTAACCCCAACCCTCAAAAAATCATGATTAAACCAAATAATAAGCTTATCTAAGCATCTAACTATTTAAACTAATATTTTTGGATTTTATGAGTTTTTATGACAGAAATTGACAACTAGATCTATAACTACTTAAACAAAATCAGATGAAAACAAACAACTAAATACCACTAAAAGAGACATTTAAACATTAATAAGCAAAGAGAGTAAAGCAAATAAACAATTATTATACCATATTAACTAAACTAAGCAACTTAAAACTGAAATTTAAGAAGAATGAAAAGAGAAACTTACTTAATCCTTTAGCTAAACAAAAGGGACCAATTAAGGCAGCTACAAGCTCCTTAGCTTATTAATAAGCTAAGGTATAAGTCCTTGGGATCTCTTCCAAGGTAAGATCCCCTTCCAAAAGCTCAAATACAATAAGTTCCATGTTAAGCTTAAAACTGATTTAGGTTAGTAGTTTAAAAACTGAATTTCAAATGCTCTATTTCGCTTATAGATGAAAGAGCTTATATTAGCTTATTTGCTTATTGAGACATATACTTAAAATGAGAGCTCAGAAAACAAGATTTAGAATACTAAAAACTGAATTTCATTAATTGAAAACTGAATTACATTACTAGAAAAGGAGATTACAAAAACATTTAAGTAAAATTACGAAATTAAGCTAAAATTTACTAAAAAGAAAACTAAAAACTAGATAAAAACGTAAAAGCTAGATGGTGTGTGTGTGAGAAGTGAGGTCTTTTTATAGTGCCCAGCTGAAGCTTCTAGGACCTCTAGCCTTGCTCACCAAACTTTTAATCCTGGCCAATCATTTCTTCAATCATTTGATCTATATTGTGGGACGTTGGATCATTTGTGGACACCTGAGGAATTGAGGTGACATTCTTTGATGTGACGTTTGTGTTAGTTTTGTGAGTGAGTTTAGCACAAAAACCACCATATTTGTGCTTCTTTCTTGATTTACGTGGCTTTGAAGCTTGAGTAGGTAAGTATCCCCTTGATTAGACTTAATTGGGTCCTGCATTTGGTGTGATGCTTCCTTGAATTGACCATCGCACCCTCTAATTTTGATTGCCCTTGTTTTACATAGGGGTTGAAAGGGGGAGACGTTGAATAGTAAATGGGGTTCCCGCTCCTTTTTTTGACAGTTAAAACTGTTGAGTTTGGAAGTTACACATTTGGTCCTTGTCTTTCTTTTCTCTCTTTCAAGTTATAAATAACTTTCGAAAAATAGCAGGATTGGTCCCTGGAGATGTTATAAAAGGAAAACTGGCAAAGGCTTTGGGCTTTGGAGCTTTGGCTTGGTAACTCTTCTGATTCTCGTGTCGGGTAGCTGTTTGAATGTTTTCTTGATATTTTTGGACTATCCATACCACTTGCACACAAAATACATTAATAACAAGCATATTTTGCATTTTTGGTCTGTTGGGCTTATTTGTGTCTTTTAGGTATCAAACGGATATGTGTATTTTTACACTTATCAAAATTCCCCAAACTAAAGATTGAGTGTCCTCACGCAATTCACATTGCCTTATAACCCCAATACCTCTAAAATTCCACAAACTAAACCTTTGAAAAGTAGCAAGTTTAAGAGATCACAAAGTTATAAATCACCCGACTTACTATTTTCTAAGATTTTTCTCTTTTTATCGATTTTTTTTTCTATGATATATTAACTATTAACTACAACTTATTTTTGTTGACAATAATGTATTGTTTTCATTACTCATTGGTAAAACTTTTAGATCATAGAACAAAAAGACAATAAGTGTCTAAAAGATATTTCTATCCCGATTTTTTTACTTTTCATGCCAAGCTTAAAGACAAGACATTGTTAATTACAAGTCAACTGACACTAATATACTCATAATAGTAATAGTGTACTTACTTTTCCTCCGCAATCCTACTTTTGTATCTCAGGATTTTTATTAGTCATATACCCGAAAGGCTCTATATCGACTTTTGTTTCGATATTTTATTAATTCAAAAATAAAGGAAATGGTAAAGAACGCAATAATTAGCTCCTAGCCCTTTTCAAAAGATCAAATGCAATCAAGAATAAAGTCCACATTGAGGCGACCAAAATTTGGCTTTTATTAAGCTACTCAAGCAAGGCACCATTCATGTCATATACCCTAAGGCTCTTTAAGACAAGAATGAACCAATCTTATTTTGCACATTATACCTTAGGCTCTTTAAGGCACAAAATAAGACAAAAATAAAGCAATTATTAAACCTCAGTCCTTTAGAAGGTACAAACATCGGACGCCTCCGACACTGATGTAGCAAAACATATTTCGACTTGGATTATATAAGTAAAACCGGTGCCTCTTATCTCGAAGCAAATCGATAGCGGTCGACAAGAGGTTATTATACTTTTTATGACCACGGACCCTTTCTTATATGAAACTTCTCAAATCGGCCACGCCTCCGACAAAGATGAAGTAATCTGGCAGAGATACTTTATTTATTTATTATTTTTTTGTATTTTTAAGCCAAATTGAGTATTCCTGATGTGTACTCAATCCTATGCAAAATGAACTAAAGAAAACTTCTATTAGCTAATTATATTAAAACCAAATAAAACCTTCTAAACGTTATTTATTTAACATTTATATTAACGGTGAATACAAGCTAATGGGAGAAAAAGCCACAATTAAACACATATGAGCTTGAAAGAAATCCAACTATTCTACGTTTAATGTCATGACTTATAAATAACACTATCATTTCTTGTTCTTCACAAAAGAAATTTGCAAATGCTTAGCCTATATAAAATCCAACTTGGCATATTTAAAATCTACTTGAGATTAGCACAAGTTTTCTTTTACTAATGATTTCAAGTCTAGCATGTTTAAAGTCTACGTGAGACTAGCACAAACTATCATCATTAATTGTTAAGGAAGAAAGCTAGAACTCTACACGTACGATCGGGTCAAAAATTACTTCTTATTCTTACCAGCGGAAAACCTACATTTTTGTCTTAACACTTATTATTATTATATTATTATTATTTTTATTTTATTTTTTTATTTATTTTTTTTTAAAACACTAAAAATTTAAATTTTTTGCTATTTTTGTGGGAAAAACGGGTACGTGAGAACAAAACAATAAGCAAGCAACATCAAATCGATAGATTCCCTTCCCCAAACTAAAATGAAACATTGTCCTCAATGTTTAAAGTCGGGTTTCTCTAAATCTAGCCCGTTTATTAGGTTTGCCAACAATAAACGTTAATCGATAATGATGAAAGGATATGGATCTCCCCAAACTAAATTCACACAAAGGATGAGAAGCTCGAGTTTGAACGGGATAAATCAACCGGACACGAGAGGCTTCAAAGAAATTGTTGGGAGAATCCTGCAAAAATAAGCAACAAACATCGAGAAATCGGAGAGAGTACAAGCCTCTCTCAACACAACACATTAGATAGAAAGGATAAGCATGGGGTGAACTCCCACGAAGCGGCTTGTTTTTGGTCACCGAGTCGCAAGCTCGACTCGATCCCTGAATTTAGTTGTCCTTAGGGAAAGTCTGGAGGTCCGGGATAACCAATGGTGGTGTATCCCCTCCATAGTAGTGCTTAAGACGGTGGCAGTTGACTTTGAAATTAGAACCATCAGCATGAGGACAATTGGCAAGTGCCATAAGGATAAACTTCGGTGATTGTGAAAGGTCCGGACCATCGGGACGTGACTTTCCGGAGAAAATCTTTAATCGGGAGATTGAACAGAAGGGACTTGTCACCAACATTGAAGATTCGGTTCCTGATCGTTGGAATCGTGTAAGCATCTTCTTCTCCTTGTAGATTAGCGAATTCTCATAAGCTTGATCACGAAGCTCGCTAAGTTCATTGAGTTGAAGCTTTCGATGATCGCCTGCGGTCTTTAAATCGAAGTTGGCATGCTTGAGAGCCCAATATGCTTTGTGTTCTAGTTCAACTGGTAAGTGACACGCTTTTCCATAGACTAACTTATACGGAGTACATCCAATAGGAGTCTTGTAAGCGGTTCTAAAAGCCCATAATGCATCATCTAGTTTGTCGGACCATGAGGCACGGTTTTCTCCTACCGTCCTCTCCAAAATTCTTTTGAGACCTCGATTCGTGACTTCAACTTGACCACTCGTTTGAGGGTGGTAAGGAGTCGAAAGACGATGGGTGACACCATATTTAGACATAACTCTATCAAATTTGTCGTTACAAAAATGGGTCCCACGATCGCTTATGATTGCTCTCGGGGCACCGAATCGGGAGAAAAGGGATTTAGAACTTAACAACTACCCTAGGCATCATTGGTGGGGAGAGCTTTTTGCTTCAACACTTGAAAGATCTCGACGCGCTACTAGTATATATTTGTTACCCTAGACGACGAAAAGGTCCCATTTAAAATCAATTCCCCATAATCCAAAATCTCACAAAATTGGATTGCATTTTGAGGCATTCATCACGTGAGAGATTTTTGCCTTGTTTTGACAAGCATCACAAGTTTTGACATATATTCGTAGGCATCCTTATAAATGGTAGGCCAATAAAAACCGGCATCAAAAACCTTCTTGGCGGTAAAGTTGGCACCATAGTGTCCCCCGGTGGGTCCACTGTGACAAGCTTTGAGAATTTCGAGAGCTTCTTTGCCATCTACACACCTTCGGATTATTTGATCCGCACAAGTCTTGAAAAGAAAAGGGTCATCCCAAAAATAATGTTTTACATCTTTAAAGAACTTGTTTTTCTCTTGAGTCGACATCCCTTTTTTAATGAATTTCCCCGCGTGGTAGTTAGCAAAGTCGGCGAACCACGGGGTACTTTGGTCTTTGGAAGTTAACACACTTAAAGTCTCTAAAGGAAAAGTTTCGGTAATCTCTTTTGGATCAAAAATATTCTCATAAGGGTTTTCGAGACGAGAGAGGTGATCGGCTGCATAGTTTTCAGCTCCCTTGGTATCGATAACCTTAAAATCAAATTCTTGAAGAAGTAAGACCCAGCGAAGCAATCTTGCTTTAGCGTCTTTCTTGTTGAAGAGGTATTTCAAAGCGGAGTGATCCGTGTAAACAACACTCTTGTTCATGATTAGATATGATCGAAACTTCTCGAAAGCATAAACAACTGCAAGCATCTCCTTTTCGGTTGTTGTGTAATTCGTTTCTGCTTCTGTCATCGTCTTGCTAGCGTAATGAATTGGTCGAAAATGCTTCTCAATCCTTTGTCCTAGGACCGCACCTATTGCATAATCACTTGCATCGCACATGATTTCAAAAGGTTGGTCCCAATTTGGAGCAATGAGAATTGGAGCTTCGGTCAACTTCTTTTTCAATGTTTGAAAGGCTAGAATGCAATCTTCCAAAAAAATGAAGGGAGTGTTTTTCTCTAAGAGATGGGTCATGGGTCGAGAGATTTTGGAAAAGTCTTTGATAAATCTTCGATAGAATCCAGCATGCCCGAGAAAACTTCGAATTCCTTTGACGGTCGTTGGATGAGGAAGCTTAGAAATTACATCATATCTTGGCCTATCGACTTCAATTCCTTTTCTAGAGTTCTTATGTCAAAACAATGCCTTCTTTAACCATGAAATGGCTCTTTTCCCAATTTAGTGCTAATTTGGTGTCTTCACACCTTTTAAGCATTCTATCTAAATTGGCAAGACACGAGGAAAAAGAATCTCCAAAAACTGAAAAATCGTCCATAAAAACCTCCATTGTTTTCTCTATCATGTCGTGAAAAATGGCCATCATACAACGTTGGAAAGTTCCGGGAGCATTGCACAAACCGAATGGCATACGACGGTACGCGAAAGTTCCGTATGGGCACGTAAAAGTAGTTTTCTCTTGATCTTTAGGTTCAATGGGAATTTGAAAATACCCAGAAAAACCATCTAAGAAACAATAAAACTCGTTGCCGGCTAATCGCTCTAACATCTGGTCCATGAATGGTAACGGAAAATGGTCTTTACAAGTTGCTTCGTTCAACTTTCGATAGTCGATGCAAACTCTCCATCCCGTGACTAATCTTGTAGGCACCAGCTCATTTTCTTCGTTTGTGACAACGGTCATACCACCTTTTTTAGGAACACAATGGACCGGACTAACCCATGGACTATCCGAGATCGGATAAATCAATCCCGCGTCAAGAAGTTTTTCTACTTCTTTCTTGATGACGTCGTGGATTTTAGGGTTAACCCTCCTTTGATGTTGGACTGAAGGTTGGTAATCATCTTCTAAAAGGATTTTGTGTGAGCAAAACTCTGGATCTATGCCTCGGATATCAGAAAGTTTCCAAGCGATTGCTTGTTTTCGGTTTTTGAGAACGTTAATGAGTGAGGTCTTTTCATCTTGGCTTAAATCTTTTGAAATTATGACTGGAAGCTTGTTATTTTCCTCTAAAAACGCATACTCGAGATGCGGAGGTAACTCTTTAAGTTCGACTTCGGGAATTTCATCTTTTGGTTCATAAGAAGTAGCATATTCGACTGAAGACTTCTTTGGTTCAACAACTTTAAGATCTTTTTGAATTCCGGGTAAGTAATCTCCTTGGTTTGGTGAAGGTAATGGATCACTATTGAGAAGTGCATCAAGAATGAGAATGTCACCCTCGGGATCATAGTACGTAGCATTGAAAACTGGTGAAACTGGTTCATCATCGATTGCTATGAAAGCATCGGCTTCTTCAAAGAGTAGAAAATCGCTTTCATCAAAAGGAGTAAGTGTTGGAGATGAAGTAGAAACAATCGGATCGAAGTACGGAGAAGGATTGTTGTAAGCAACGGAATCGGAAAATCCAAGTACTTCTTGTGAGTACTCTTCACAAGTGACATCGATTAGATCAACCTTCTTCAATGATTCGAGATTGTTGTATGAAATGGAAGGTGCATCACCACATTTAAGGGTTAACGATTGATCATCATTCCTAAGAGTAATCTCTCCTTCGTAAACATCGATTAAAGCATGAGCCGTCCTAAGAAAGGGTCGCCCGAGTATCAACGGTACTCGAGGATCGGCTATAAAATCAAGAACAACAAAATCGGCGGGAAAGTAAAACTTCCCTACTTTGACAAAAACATTTTCAGCTACACCGGTTGGTTTGGAAATTGTACGGTCGGCTAATTCTAATACCATTTTTGTTTCGGTTAGGCCTGAGAGTTGAAGCTTTTTCCAAATGGATAAAGGCATGAGATTGATACTAGCACCTAAATCGGCAAGGGCTAAGTAACTATCGAACTCTGAAAAATCACATGGAATGAGAAATCGACCGGGGTCACCTAGCTTTTCTGGAAGCTTTTTAAGGACAACCGCACTACAATTTTCATTCAACGGTGTTTTGGTTAACTCAATTAACTTGTCTTTGTTATTAAGCATCTTTTTAAACATCGGAGCAAACTTTGGCATATGAAGAAGTCATCCCGCGAAACATTAGCTCAAGTGAAGATTACGGAAGATTACCCCATAAACTTTAGAGAGAAGGAAATCATCCTTTTCACGAATCTTTTCTTTGTTGAGTCTTGAGGGGTAAGGCAAATTAGGTTTGGTTTTGTTGGAAGAAGGCTCTTTGATTGGTTCTTTGTCTTTGGTTTGTTCATGGTCAAATGGAGGAGGTTGGATGTCTTCGGTGCTCGGTAGCTCCGTATCCTTTGTCACCTCACTTTCCTTTTCCACCACCGGCGGTGGAATTGGAGGTCCATCGTATGAAACACCACTACGAGTTGTAATTGCCTTGGTTTCGTTCCTTGGGTTTGGAATGGTATTAGCTTGTAAAGAACTTGAACTTGAAGGATTCTGTTGTAATTATATTTTCATGAAAACGAGCATCATCTTCTGAAAAATCATCTTGCTTCTTTTGAGACCATTGTACACTCGCTGAAATCATTTTGAAAATTATCCAACTTCATTTGCAAATTATTCATGTTCGCATCATTAGCTTTAGAATAATTCTCAAATTCCGTTTTAGACACGCTATTTGTTGGAGGTTGGTAAGGTAAAACTTGATTGATTGGTGGTTGGTTGGTTGGTGTTTGGTAAGGTGGAGCTTGATAAACTTGGTTTTGGTGTTTTGACGGTTTTGATTAAAGTTTCCTGTCCACCACGTTTTGGATGAAATTAGAAGTGGTCCCCTTGATAACGGTTTTGGTTGGTTTGGACATTTGGTTGATTGAAACCCGGTGGTCTCATTTGACTTGCCAAATTTGAAGGTTGGTTTCTTTGGAGAAAATTTCCAATAGCTGCGTTTTTGAAATTGTTGGATGTTATCTTGAAAAACGGGAAATTCGTTTCCACCTCGATTAACGGACAAATGTGTTAAAATTGTGATTTGATCCACAAGTGGACACAACTTCCCAACAGGCTTTGACAGTGGCAGATAACTACTAAAGATTTCATGAACACATCATTGTTCATCTGAAAGTCATCTTATCCTCGAGAGAAGCGCTATTTGTTGCATATCGAAAGAATTATAAATAACATGAAGAATTAGAAAGAGGAGCATACCTACTCACATCTTGAATCATTAGGCACGACTTCTTGAGTAACGAACTTCTGACTGCTTACGATAATATCTAAAAAACCTCTTGAGGCATCTTGATCTAAGAAATTGCCACCTGCTGCAGAATCAAGGCATCCTTGATCGTTTGAATTCAAAAGAATTGAAAAAAGTTATCTAGGTTTGGTGAGTTCCGAAAAGCCATGGGAAGGACATTGACGAAGGAGTCCTTTTAAAAAACGTCCCATGCTTCATTAAAGGCTTCGTTGTTTTTTTTTGATAAAAAGTAAAGATCTCATTCCGATAGTAAGTGGCTTTAGAAGGGTGGAAAATATTGGTTTATGAATTTTTATTTGGTAACAAGGTCGTCCCATGTGAGAATTGATCTTGGTGGTTCTTTGTCTAACCAATCTCGGCGCTTCCACCGTCTAAGAAAAAGGTAAAGCCCGGGGCCAAACCAAAAAAAAAAAAGGGCTTAACCGAAGTATTCGAACTTCTGGATGTCCTAAACATTGAAGTGACCTTATTAAAAAAATCGACAAAAGGGGGTGATTGTGGATCATTCTACCCGTAAATTTGTTGCTTTGCTACGAAGATTGATAAAAGGTTGCCTTTAAGCTCGAAATTGTTGGCAATTGATCGGGTTGGGAATAACTATAAGCATCATCTAACCCCCTGATGGGTGCTTGTAACATTTGAGCCATCGTTCGATTGTCGGCCATTGGAACAACGTTTTGTTCAACAATTGGTTCAACCGGAAGAGTTTGTTGTTGACGACGTCTACGAGATTGCGAACGAGTGCGCATAAAAAGGAAAACTAACAATTAAAAAACAAAACTTTACACTAATTTTTTTTTTTTTTTTTTTTTTTTAGCAATGAATTTTAACGGTTACACGAAAGAGACTTAAACCAAATAATCAACTACTTCTCGGTAGCTCTTGAAAATTGCTTTTCAAGGTGAGCCGTACGTCGTAGAGACACAAAAGGCAAGTGTTAAATCTTTGATTACGAATTGGGAACAATTGCAAGTTCACCGGAAATTGAAATGATAATATCTCAATAGAAGATATTATTTGTTGGTGTTCGTTAACCAACTTGGTGAATTTTATTTTCTGAATTAATACAATTTTTTTATATTTTTGATTTTTCTATATTTTTTTTTTTTACTTATACTAAAAAGAAAAGGAAAATATTTTTTACTTTTTATATTTTATATTTTTTTGGATTTTTTGGATTTATGACAAAAATTTAACTTTCGAGGACGAAAGGGATCTTCCAAACCAAATCGACCAACACAAAACGAAGGAATCGCTCACACAAGTCCCCGGCAACGGCGCCAAAAACTGATTGAGCAGTTTTACACGAAAATATAATATAGAAATAATATCAATCCGCGAGAGTATTAAGAAGTCCCAGTTTGCCCTTGATAAAATTTACTCTCAAAAATATATATAATATAATATAAAATACGTATAATAAACCGGGCAAGTATGATCACCCGGGTCGTTTCCCCAATGACTCGTGCAATGGAAACCTCGATCTCGTTCGGAATGATTGATTTGAATAAGAAAAGAGATATTTTTGATTTAATTATACTACTAAAATTAAAGGCACAATTAAACAACTAATTAACAAATTAAACTAATTACGAAAGTAAATAAAATGCGACATTTAAGAAAACAAATGCAATTTAAATCCTAAAATTATAAACTAAATCCCAATTCTAAATTAATGCTAAAGAAAATTTTAGGAAAATTAAAAATATTTTTTTAAAGGCTTTTTTTTTTGGATTTTTTATGAATTAAACACTAATTAATCTAAATTAAATCCTAAAAATAGAAATTTAATTGATAAAAATTAAGAAAAATACTTTTTAAGCTAACTTAATCCTAAATTACTTAAAAAGATGAGAAAAACATTTTTTATCACTAATTTTTCTATTTAAAAGGTTAAAATTAAAAAACTAAAGGTTTGAAAATTAAATGATTAAATCTAACTTTGAAAATTAATTTTTAAAATTATAAAACTTAAACTAAAAACATATAAAAATATTTTTTTTATAAAAAGAAATAATGCCAGCAATTAATTATATATAAAACCCTAATTTTAAACTATTTATTAAAAACTAATTTAACTAATTAAACTAAAAACCTAATTTATTATTTATAAAAACTATTTTTTTATTAACCTAACTAATTTAACCAAAACACATGGGCCGAAAGTGTCAAAACCAGAAAGATCAGGGAAGGCGGGTAAATTAAAGTTTTATAAAAAACACACAGTTTGAACTATTGGCAGATGTAGTCCCTTAACCTAGGGACTTAACTAGACTAACAATTAAACTAACGAAGGACTTACTATGAAAATTAAAAGGACTAACTGTGTAACTTTAATCTTAACAGAAACTATAAAAACAAGCAAGATTGGCCCCTGCAACTTCTAACGAATTACAATCAGCATCTTTTTTTTTATATTAAACAGCTTATTAGCTTTTTAAGAAGCTAAAACTTAACTTTATCTAATTTGCAATAAGCTGAATAAGCTTATTAGCTTATAAGCTTAATAACTAAATAATCTACTCTCAACCTATCATGAACAAAGCAAGATTCAAGCACTTGACAGATTTTCACTACTTAATAAAATCTACTCAATCAAACTCTTAGCAAATCCACATAGCTTATTTAACTCTAATAACACTTAACAGCTTATTAAGAAAAAGAAAAAGAACAAATGTAAAACAACTAGTGTGTACCTTGGCTTTCCAGCTAGAACAGGAAAGTGAACCAGCTTATTGTGGGCTTATGGCTTAATCCACATAAGCTCAATCTCAAACCAACAATCCTAATCTAGCCCTACTGCTGACCATCAGCCTACTACCCTTGATACCTTAGCAGCCATCCAATTCCAATAGGTATCAAGCCTTCATTATATGAACACAATAACAAATATTTTGACAGAATTTAAATGAAGAAGCAAATTGATATGAAATAATTCTTTTATTAATACTGAAATAGTTTCTTACAATACGAAATAAAAATAACAGGAAATTGAAATTACATAAAAATTACTAAAAACGAAATCGACAAAATTAAACTATTACAAAAAAAAAATAAACTAAAAAAAATCACCACTAAAATTACTTCTCCATATGCTGGAATGATGGGGGTATTTATACCCCAAGCTTGAGCTCACCTCCTTCTTCTCGATCCTTCTATCCTCTTATCTCAGCCCTTCGATCATTTCTCTTTCCTTGATTTTTATTCATCGTCGATTAAAGTTGTGTGCACCCGGATCAATGATGTGGCATATGAGTGTGTTAGTTATGTGAGAGTATTCACTCACACACGTCACATCACCCAATCGATTCTTTCCATTTTGCCAGGGAGGATTGGGTTAAGGTTTAATTGATAGTGACAGGATTGTGTTTAATGTATTTTGTGAAGAGGGTTATTAACCCTATGTTAATTAGTGTGGGGAATGAGGGGTTAAGAACTAGGGTTCATGGTGTTCTGTGAGGTGTTTCAGGTTGTGTGAGTGAGTTTTTAATCTGATTGGGTAAAAATGAAGTGAATAGTAACTGTTATTATTTTAGTTTTTTACCGGGTTGGTCGGGTTTTAGGGCAAGGGTTAGGTTGGGTTCTAAATGGGTAATCGGGTTGGGGCCCGTTTGCATGTATTAGGAGGAAGTAGATTCCATGGGTAGTTTGACCCGGTCATTTGACCCGCGCCTTTTTTCATCTTTGAGGTAATTTCATCTTCGGCCCTTGTGTTTGGCAAGCCCCATTTCAAGATGTAAATAACTTCCATAAATTGCAAAGTCAGCCCTTGAACTTTATGAAACAATGGAGTTGGGTTTGGTTGACTGTGGTTTAGCTGCAGTTGACTGTAGAAGGCTGAGGCATGATCTCTCTGGCTTCGGTTTTGATTTCTTTACTCTTGAATCACATCATCCGTTCTTGTGTCCGTTTTTGACTGATTTCTTGTGATATTTGACATATCCATACCTGCACACATAAAACTCAGATACAAGCACATTTTTGCCATTTTTGATCCGTTTTGGGTTTATTTGGGTTATTTTAAGCATAAATAGATATGTGTATTCTACACTTATCAATAAGCTGAAATAGAGCTATTTGAATTCAGAATTAATCTTACCTAAACCTTAAATCAGTTTAATCTATCATGGATCTTATTGGATTAGAGCTTTTGGAAGGGGATCTTAACTTGGAAGAGATCCCAAGGACTTTACCCTAGCTTATCTAATAAGCTAGGGAGCTTGTAGCTGCCTTTATTGGTCCTCTTGTTTAGCTAGAGGAGTTTGTAAGTTTCTCTTTCATTTTCCTTTAATTCTAGCTTTAAATAATGATATCATTGCCTTTCTAGTATTTTAGATCTGCTTATTTGCTTAATCTATTTGCTTATTAGTGCTTATTTGAGTTTTATCTAGCTAAATCATCTTAGTTGTTTATCTGTTTTCAATTTTCTTAGTTTAAATCATAGATTTTCATATTATTGTCTTAAAAACCTCTAAAAAACCAAAAATATAGTAAAATAGCTTAAGTCTTAGATTATTGCTTATTTAGTTGTTAAATCATGCTTATTAAAGTAGTTTTAATCTGTTAATTGTCTGGTAGTTAATACTTGTTCATTAAATTTCAACTTAAAAGCTTTTCTCAAAATCTGTCATAGTTTTTTTTAAGGTGTGTTTGTTAATAAGTTTGACCTCAAATATCAAAAGGTTATTTGTCAATTTTGTTTGAGTCAGCTGAGTCTTCATTTATAATAGTTTCATCTAGTTTTTTATAAGTTATAATTCAAATTTTCCAAATATGGCTTTATTACCTTTGTTTTACTATCACCAGGCAGTTTTAACTATCTTTTTACTTTGAAATTAGATTCTAACCCCTCAAAGGGCTGTGATTTTGTATGGGTGGTCTTAGATCTTGCTTGCACTTTGTTTAAACACTCTATTTGAGTGTGTTTTAGTGTAGGATTCCCTTAGGAAACCTGCATTTTCGTTTTGCACTTGTGCAAAAGTGCAACAATACTAACAAAAAGTTAGTACTGCTGGTACTTTACACTACCAGTACTAACTTCCAAGTTAGTACTGCTTTCACAAGTTAGTACTGCCACTTTTGCTTAATTTATAGCTGAGTAAAGTAGGATTAATAGGTTTTTAAATTCAATTAAAGCTAAATCTAGATATAGCTTGATATAGTTCAGGTTTTAGTTTTCATTTTGCTGCTTATCTTCTTAGCTTATTCAGCTGTTAAAATAAGGAATTTTGCACTACCAGTACTAACAGAAGTTAGTACTGCTGAGTCTTAAGCCCCAAATTAAGCCATCAAAGTTAGGATTGAATATGCTTATCTTTTAAAGTTTAAGTCATCTAGTTTATAGCTTAATTATAGAAAGAGTCTTAGATTACTACTTTCTACTTATTTACATAGCTTATTTATTGTTGTCCAAAAAGTTAAAAATCCAAAAACAGTACTAGAAATTTTAAGGTTTAATTTGTTACTCTACTATGGGACTAGATTTTTATAGATTATTTAGAAGGATAATATAGTTTTTATAAGTCCTTAAAGTTTTAGAGTTTAGTTTAGCTTTTTCTAACTTTTTTTTTTTTAAGCTCTTTGATTTGTGCTATCATGCTTAATTTCGTGAGTTTGCTTAGTTCATGCTAAATTATAGTTGTATTTTTTTTTTTTTTATATTTAATTTAAAAGTACTTCTAGGTTAAATTTCTTTGCATTTTTAGATTAAGCACATCATAAGCTTTCTAGATCACTTTTCCTTTTCCTCAATAAGCTTCAAACTTAGCTAATTATAGCCTGATTTAGTAAAACATAAACCAAACCCCTAGTTTCTGTAACACTTATTGCGAAGCACTTTAGATCTTAACTTTGAGTCTCAAACCATAGTGCATTTGTTAAGTTGTTTTGTGATCGGGGTAGATTCTCAGGGTAGATAGTGTAACTTTTGAATTTAGTTGTTTACTAAGTTGACCCTCCGTTAGTCTGTTAGTTTCTCTGTTAGTCTCTTAGATCTTTGCACCATTAGTCCAATAGTTAAGTTGTTAATTAAGCTTATTAGTTTTAATTAGTAATTAGGTTAATTTTAATTAGTTTTATTAAACTTTTATAAAAAGATAAAAATTAGGGCTTTTATTTTTAATAATTTTCGGCAATTTTTCTTTATTTAGTGAAATTTTAGTTTACACTTTAGGGTTAAATTTTAGTCCATTTGCTTAATTTTGATCTTACTTGTTGCTTCTTATTAAGTAGTAATAGCTTATCCAAAATATCTTTGCTTCATTCAAATCAGAATCTGAACCTAAAACGTGGTTTCAATTTCACTAGTCATTGGGGAAACGACCCGGGTGATCATACTTACCCGGTTGAAACATACGTATATTATATATATTATATTATTTTTGTAAGTCTTAACTTTTTACCTTAGTTAAAGGTGAATAGTTGGAATTTACCTAAGTAGTATTTTTATTATATATTTTATAGGTACGTAAAACTATCAACCAGTTTTTGGCGCCGCTGCCGGGGACTAGTGTTTACAATTCCTACGTTTTGTGTTTGTTGATTTGGTTTGAAAATCCTTTCGACTTAGAAAGTTTCATTTTTGTTTTATAATTCATAAATTCAAAAAAAAAAAAAGTCATAAAAAGTAAAAAATATTTTCCTTTTCTTTTTAGTATAAGTAAAAGATAAAAAATTAAAAAAATAGAAAAATATAAAATATAAAAAAATCTTCCTTTTTAAATTAAAGAAATAAAAAATCACCAATTGGTAAAAATACCAAAATATAACATTCTCAACGAGGTTGTTTATCAAATTCAATTCCCGTAACTTTTGGTTCCCAAATCGTAATCAAAGATTTAACACTTGCCTTTTGTGACTCTACCAAGTAACGCTCACCTTGTAAAGCAATTTCAAGAGCTACCGTGGAAGTAGCTATTATTTGGATTAAGTCCTCTTCGTGTGAACCGTTTAAAATCATTGTAATAAAAAATTTAATAAGTGTAAAGTTTTGCCTTTATTGTTAGTTTTTCTTTATGCGCACTCCGTTTGCAAATCTCCGAAGACTCCCGACAACAACAAAATCTTCCGGTGAACCAAATTGTTGAACAAAAACGATGTTCTAAACAATGCTGACAATCGAACAATTGGGGGGCCCAAATGTTACAACACTCCAACGAGGGGTATAAAAGCAATAGTTGTTCCACCAATCAATGCTACACAATTTCCGAGCTCAAACAACCTTTAAATCCAATCTTGTGCAAAGTAATAAGTTCACGGTAGGATCAAGACCTCCAATCACCTTCGATTCTTAACAACTCACTTCAACGTTTAATGACATCCATGAAGTTCCGAACCTTCATTAAGCTTTTGCTTTTCCCTTTTCTCTAACGGTGAAGCCCCGAGATTGTTAGACAAGGAACCCTCCAAGATCAATTCTCACATGGGACGACCTTGTTTCAAAATTCATAAACCAATTCTTCCCACCATCAAAAACAACTTACCTCCGAAACAAAATCACCAATTTTTTCCAAGAACCAAACGAAACCTTCAACGAAGCATGGGAACGTTTTAAAGGACTCCTTCGTCAATGTCCTCACCATGGCTTCTCGGAACTACACCAACTCGATACTTTTTACAATTCTTTGAATTCAAACGATCAAGATGCCTTAGATTCTGCAGCAGGTGGTAATTTCTTAGATAAGCATGCACAACAGGTTTAGGCGATTATAGAAAAGCAATCAAAAGTTCGTTACCATCCAGAAGTCCACGTGCCAATCTATATACATGATGAGGTACGGATGCTCTCTTTCTAATTATTCACCTTCTAATAATTCTTCCGATATGCAAAAAACTGCCGCTTCTCTCGAGGATAAGATGACTATCAATATGAACAAAATTTAATGAAATAAAGCTTTGTTGTATACAACTCCAGCAACTCCCGTCAAAGCAGTTGAAAGTATGTGTCACAGTGGTCGAATCACAATTGTGTAATCATTGTCCTTAACTCGAGGTGGAAACGTTTTCCCGTTTTTCATGACAACATCCAACAATTTCAACAAACCGCAGCTGTTGGTAATTTTCTCCAAAGAAACCAACCATCCAATCTGGCAAGTCAAATGAGACCACCGGGTTTCAATCAACCAAATGTCCAAAACAACCAAAATCGTTATCAAGGAACAAATTCTAACTTCAACCAAAACCGTGGAAGTAATTTTAATCAAAACCGTCCTAATAATCAAGGAGCCGTTTACCAAGCCCCACCATACCAACCTCCAACAAATCAACCTTTGGTTAATCAAGCTTTACCTCCCATTCACAAAGCCCCCCCACACCACAGATACATAACCCCAAACCCCAAGGAGTGTCCAAAACGATTGTGAAAGTTATGCTAAAGCAAATGATGCGAATATGAATAATTGCAAATGAAGTTGGATAATTTCAAGAAACAAAATTGATGATCAAAGAGTTTACAGTGAATCTCAAAATAAGCAGATGAATTTTTCAAAAGATGATGCTCGTTTTCATGCAAAAGTTATCAAAGCAACAACCTCAAGTTCAAGTTCTTTACCTACCATACATTCCAAACCCAAGAAACGCAGCTAAGGCAATAACAACTTCGTATTGTTTCATACGATGGACACCGATTTCCACCGCCAGTGGTGGAAAAGGAAAGTGAGGTGACAAAGGATACGGAGCTACCGAGCACCGAAGACATCCAACCTCCTCCATTGGTCCATGAACATACCAAAGACAAAGAGCCAAGCGAAGAACCTTCTTTCGTTGCCAACAAAGCCAAACCTAATTTACCTTACCCATCGAGACTCAACAAACAAAAGATTCGTGAAAAGGATGATATCCTAGCTTCAAAGTTTATGGAAATCTTCCGTAATCTTCACTTTGAGCTAAGTTTCGCAGATGCTCTCATTCATATGCCAAAGTTTGCTCCGATGTTTCAAATAAGATGCTTAATAACAAAGACAAGTTAATTGAGTTAACCAAAACGCCGTTGAATGAAAATTTGTAAGTGCGGTTGTCCTAAAAAGCTTCCAGAAAAGCTAGGTGACCCCGGTCGATTTCTCATTCCTTGTGATTTTTCAGAGTTCGATAGTTTACTTAGACCCCTTGCCGATTTAGTGCTAGTATAATCTCTGCCATTATCCATTTAGAAAAAGCTTCAACTCTCAGGCCTAACTGAAACAAAAATGGTATTAGAATTAGCCGACCGTACAATTTCCAAACCAACCAGTGTAGCAGAAAATGTTTTTGTCAAAGTAGGGAAGTTTTACTTTCCTGCCGACTTCGTTGTTCTTGATTTTATAGCCGATCCTCGAGTACCGTTTGATAACTCGGCGACCCTTTCTTAGGACGGCTTCATGCTTTAATCGATGTTTTTGAAGGAGTAATTACTCTTAGGAATGAGATCAATCGTTACCCTTAAATTGTGGTGATGCACCTTCCATTTCCTACAACAATCTCGAATCATTGAAGAAGTTGATCTAATTTCGAGCTACTTGTGAAGAGTACTCACAAGAAGTACTTGGATTTTCCGATTCCGTTGCTTACAACAATCCTTCTCCATACTTCGATCCGATTGTTTCTACTTCATCTCCAACACTCACTCCTTTTGATGAAAGTGATTTTCTACTCTTTGAGGAAGCCGATGCTTTCATAGCAATCGATGATGAACCAGTTTCACCAGTTTTCAATGCTACATACTACGATCCCAAGGGTGACATTCTCATTCTTGAGACACTTCTCAACAATGATCCATTACCTTTACCAGACCAAGGAGATTACTACCCCGGAATTCAAAAGGATCTTAAAGTTGTTGAACCAAAAGAATCTTCACTTGAAACAAAAGATGAAATTCCCGAAGTCGAGCTTAAAGAGTTATCTCCGCATCTTGAGTATGCGTTCTTAGAGGAAAATAACAAACTTCCAGTTATAATTTCAAAAGATTTGAGCCAAGATGAAAAGACCTCACTCATTAGCATCAGTTTGAAAAACGAAAACAAGCAATTGCTTGGAAAACTTTCTGTTATCCAGCATAGATCCAGAATTTTGCTCGAACACAAAATCCTTATAAGATTGATTACAACCTTCAGTCCAACATCAAAAGGAGGGTTACCCTAAAATCCGAACTACGCATCAGAAAGAAGTCAGAAAAACTTCTTGACGCAGATTGATTTTTTCCGATCTCGATTGTCATGGGTTGTCCAAAAAGTTTTTTCCCCCCCCCCTTGTGTTCCTAAAAAAGGTGGTAAATACCTGTTGTCCACAAACGAAGAAAGATGAGCTGGTGCCTACAAGATAAGTAACGGGATGAGAGTTGTGCATCGATTATCGAAAGTTAAACGAAGCAACTTGTAAAGACATTTTCCGTTACATTGCATGGACCAAATGTTAAACGATTAGCCGGCACGAGTTTTTGTTTTCTTAGATGGTTTTTCAGTATTTCAAATCCAATTGATCAAAAATCAAGAAAAAAACTACTATCACATGCACATACGGATACTTTTCGCGTACCGACGTATGATTCGGTTTGTGCAATGCCCCTGGAACTTCCAACTTGTATATGGCCATTTTTCAACGATATACAGAGAAAACGATGAGGTTTTTTTTATGGTTGATTTTCATATTTAGAGATTCTTTTATCCTCATGTCTTGCAATTTAGATAAAATGCTTAAAAGGTGTGAAGTCACCAAATTAGCACTAAATGGGAAAAGAGCCATTCATGGTCAAAGAAGCAATGTTTTAGACATAAGATCTCTAGACAGATTGAAGTCGATAAAGGCCAATTGATGTAATTTCTAAGCTCCTCACCAACGACCGTAAGAATTTGAAGTTTTTCTCGGGCATGCGATTCTATGAAGATTTATCAAAGAATTTTACCAAAATCTCTCGACCCATGAACCCATCTCTTAGAGAAAACACTCCTTTCATTTTTTCGGAAGATTGCATTCTAGCCTTTCAAACATTGAAAAAGAAATTGACCGAAGCTCCAATTCTCATTGCTCCAAATTGGGACCAACCTTTTGAAATCATGTGCGATGCAAGTGATTATGCAATAGGTGCGGTTCTAGGGCAGAGAATTGAGAAGCATTTTCGACCAATTCATTATGCAAGTAAGACTATGACAGAAGCAGAATCAAACTACACAACAACCGAGAAAGAGATGCTTGCAGTTGTTTATGCTTTCGAGAAGTTTCGATCATATCTAATCATGAACAAAAGTGTTGTTTACACGGACCACTCCGCTTTGAAATACCTCTTCAACAAGAAAGACGCCAAAGCAAGATTGCTTCGATGGGTCTTACTTCTTCAAGAATTTGATTTTAAGGTTATCGATACCAAGGGTGCTGAAAACTATGCAGCCGATCACCTTTCTCGTCTCGAAAACCCTTACGAGAATGTTTTTGATCCAAAAGAGATTACCGAGACTTTTCCTTTAGAGACTTTAAGTGTGTTAACTTCCAAAGACCAAAGTACCCCGTGGTTCGCCGACTTTGCTAACTACCACGCGGGGAAATTCATTAAAAAAGGAATGTCAACTCAAGAGAAAAACAAGTTCTTTAAAGATGTAAAACATTATTTTTGGGATGATCCTTTTCTTTTCAAGACTTGTGCGGATCAAATAATCCGAAGGTGTGTAGATGGCAAAGAAGCTCTCGAAATTCTCGAAGCTTGTCACAGTGGACCCACCGGGGGACACTATGGTGCCAACTTTACCGCCAAGAAGATTTTTGATGCCGGTTTTTATTGGCCTACCATTTATAAGGATGCCTACGAATTTGTCAAATCTTGTGATGCTTGTCAAAGACAAGGCAAAATCTCTCAACGTGATGAGATGCCTCAAAATGCAATCCAAGTTTGTGAGATTTTCGATTTATGGGGAATTGATTTTATGGGACCTTTTCCGTCATCTAGGGGTAACAAATATATTCTAGTAGCCGTCGACTATCTTTCCAATTCCAAGTGGTTTTGAAGCGAAAGCGCAACCCTTCACCAACGATCTAGGTAGTTGTTAAGTTTCTAAACTCCCTTTCTCCCGATTCGGTCTCCGAGAGCAAGCATAAGCGAATCGGGGACCCATTTTTGTAACGACAAATTTGATAAGGTTATGTCTAAATATGGTGTCACCCATCGTCTTTCGACTCCTTACCATCCTCAAACGAGTGGTCAAGTTGAAGTCACGAATCGAGGTCTCAAAAGAATTTTGGAGAGGACGGTAGGAGAAAACCGTGCCTCATGGTCCGACAAACTAGATGATGCATTATGGGCTTTTAGAACCGCTTACAAGACTCCAATTGGATGTACTCCATACAAGTTAGTCTATGGAAAAGCGTGTCATTTACCAGTTGAGCTAGAACACAAAGCATATTGGGCTCTTAAGCATGCCAACTTCGATTTAAAGACCGCGGGCGATCATCGAAAGCTCCAACTCAATGAACTTAGCGAGCTTCGTGATCAAGCTTACGAGAATTCGTTAATCTACAAGGAGAAGACAAAGAAGCTACACGATTCCAAGATAAAGAACCGAATCTTCAATGTTGGTGATCAAGTCTTGCTTTTCAACTCCCGATTAAAGATTTTCTCTGGAAAGCTCAAGTCCCGATGGTCCGGACCTTTCACAATCACTGAAGTTTATCCTTATGGCACTGCCAAGTTGTCTCATGCCGATGGTTCTAATTTCAAAGTCAACTGCCACCGTTTGAAGCACTACTATGGAGGGGATACACCACCATTGGTTATCCCGGACCTCCAGACTTTCCCTAAGGACAACTAAATTCAGGGATCGAGTCGAGCTTGCGACTCGGTGATCAAAAACAAGCCGCTTCGTGGGAGTTCACCCCATGCTTATCCTTTCTATTTTCTTTCTATTTTCTTATCTAATGTGTTGTGTTGAGAGAGGCTTGTTCTCTTTCCGATTTCTCGATGTTTGTTGCTTGTTTGTTGTGATTTTTGCAGGATTCTCCCAACAAATTCTTTGAAGCCTCTCGTGTCCGGTGTTGTTTCCCGTTCTACTCGAGCTTCTCATCCTTTGTGTGAAATTAGTTTGGGGAGATCCATATCCTTTCATCATAATCGATTAACGTTTATCTTTGCATACTTCATAAACGGCTTAGATTTTTCGTATGAGACCCAACTTAAACATGTGACAATGTTTCGTTTTAGTTTGGGGAAGGGAATCTATCGATTTGATGTTGCTTGCTTATTGTTTTGTTCTCACGTACCCGTTTTCCCACAAAAATAGCAAAAAAATTTTAATTTTTTTTCAGTCTTGTTATTTAGTTAAAAATATCTTAAAATATAAAAAAAAATATATATATATATATATATATATATATATATATATATATATATATATATTATAATATATAAAATATAAATCTATATATGTATAAATAATGAAGTTTGACCCGATCGTACTGTTAGAGTTTCTAGCTTTCATCCTTAAACAATTAATGATGAAGTTTTGCAGGTCCACGTAGACTTTAAACATGCTAGACTTCAATCATTATAAATGAAGACTTGTGCTAATCTCAAGTAGATTTTAAATATGCCGAGTTGGATTTTATATAGGCTAAGTATTTGCAAATATCTTTTGTGAAGAATAAGAGATGATAGTGTTGTTTACGAATTAGGATGCTAAACAAAGTTTATTTGGAAAACTTAAGGGCTTATAAGAATAACTTGTGATTTTTCTTCCCCGGAGTTCTTAAAATGATTAATTAAACGTGTTCTCTTTAATTTTTGCAAATTAGAGTTTTACTCTTAAAAGTCTAATCAACATATTCAGAGAAAAAGCTTTATCAATGATGAGTCAAATATCGTTGGTAAATAAGAAATTTAGTTCAAGTTTATACTTTGGTTTTCTAAATACGAAATTTTTACTATTTGCAAAGTTAAAAAAAAAATCTATAAAATGTAGTTGGTAAATAAAAAGGATGCAAGTTATAAATCCTTAAGTGTTAATATACAAACTCCATCGCAATAAAGTACATGGGCATTTGTCGGTTCGCTCTCGATGTGACATCGAAAGAAAGAATGGAGGTTGTATATTTAGGGTTGGTATCATAATAAGTACGCGAGCTCTTGTCGGAGGCGAGGCCGATGTGTCGTTGAAAGAAAAGTGATACCAATTCCTAGCCTAATAATGTAAATAGTGAATAATTAAGTTGCAAAGTTAGAAAATAAATAGTAAAAGTTTCATTTTCTAAAACCAAGATATTCTTTTTGAGCTAAATTTTGCAAAAGTCTACAAAGCTTTTTCATCAGAAGTTCATACGTTTCGGTTATTATTCTCCGGATGGGGTGTCAAAAGCCTTAGCACTTACCCGATGACGGTGGGATCGCTAAAGAAGAAAGTCAATAATGAACAATGACCAACGATGTCTTAGCAAAGTAGTTTTTGATTGCTTTAAGTTGTGATTCTTCTAAGTGATAAAACATATTATCCAAAAGGCCCATTGTAAAGCTTGGTCGAGATTCAACTATCTAATATGTGGATTTAATAGTTTAAATTAATTTGAACACACTCACCTAAATTTATGATTTGTGTCGGGAAGAGGAATTCACAAGTTGTAATTATAAGTAGTCTTAGCATCTTAGTTCGAAATTAGCAGTGATCTTATTTTTAAGCTTAGCATGGGAGAAGTGAAAAATTCGGGGATGATGAAGTTATCTTTTAGACACTTAATTGTGCTTTTTATTCTATGACCCTAAAAGTTACCAATGAGGTAATGAAAACAATACATTATGTCAACACAAAAAAAATAAAAAATAAAAAATAAATTGTAGTTAGAAAGTTAAAAAAACAAGAAAAATCATAAAAAGAGAAAAATCTTAGAAAATGGGAAGTCGGGTGTTTTATAACTTGTGATCTCTTATCTCTCTCAAACAAAACTCTTTGCTACTTTTCAAAGGTTTAGTTTTGGGAATTTTCGAGGTATTTGGTTATAAGGCATGTGATATTGCGTGAGGACACACAATCGTTTAGTTTGGGGAATTTTGATAAGTGTAAAATACACATATCCATTTATACTTAAAATAACCCAATTAAACCCAAAACAGTCCAAAAATAGCAAAAATATGCTTGTATTTGTGTTTTGTGTGTGCAGGTACGGATAAATCAAAAATCACAAGAAAACAGTCAAAAGCGAGCAAAAACGGACACGAGAATTAGAAGAGTACAAAGCCGAAGCCAGAAAAGCCCAAATCCTTAGCCCACTTCTCTTTTATGAAACCACAAGGACCAATCTTGCACCTTCCCAAAGTTATTTATAACTTGAAAAAGAAGAAAAGAAAGAGAGGGGCCAAATGTGCAAACTCCCCAAAGTCCAACAGTTTTAACTGTCACAATTTGGGCGCCAACCCATTTTTACTGTTCATCGTCACTCCCGTTTCACCATCCAGGGTAAATCACAGGGGTTTTCCAAATTAAAGGGTGCTTAGGTCAATTCATGAGCTTACTAACACAAATGAAGGGACAAATCAGTCTTTATCAAAGGATTACTTAACCTCTCCCAATTAAAGGCCACGTCAACAATGGTGAAAGCACACATTTATGTGGGTTTTTGCACTAAAACACTCACAAAAGAAGCACAAACGTCACATTAATGGAAGGACACGCTGGCAATCCTCAGGTGTCCACAGCTTGATCAAACGTCCACAAATAAAGCTCAAATGATTGAAGAAATGATTGGCCAGGATTGAAAGATTGGAGGGCAGGGCAAGAGATCCTAGAAGCTTCCTCAAGTGCTATAAATAGAGGCCTTTTCTCACACACAACGGGGAGAGTTTTTTTTTAGGAAGTAGTAGCTTAATTTGAAATTTTTAGCTTAATTGTTTTAGCTTATTTTCCTTAAAATCGTTTTGTATTCTTTTTTCAGTAATGTAATCAAGGTTTCTAGTTAATAAAATTCAGTGTTTACTTTAAATCTTCTCAAATCTCTTTTATATGCTCATACTAAGCTACTTTCATCTATATCTGAAATAGGAGCTGTTTGAATTCAATATTAAATCTTATCTAAACTTAAATCATTAAATCTTGTATGGATCTTTCCTAAATTTTGAGCTTTTTGAAGGGGATCTTAACTTGGAAGAGATCCCAAGGACTTTACCCTACTTATCATAAGCTAGGGAGCTTGTAGCTGCCATTATGGACCGTCTGACTCTTTTGTTTACTAAAGGATCAAGTAAGTTTCTCTTTTTCATTTCATCTCTAATTTCAGTTTAAAATTGCTAGTAATAGCGTATGTTTAATATTTGCTTATTTCTTATTCTCTTTGCTTGATAGTGGTTTAATATCTCTCTAGTGCTATTAGTTATATGTTCTAGTCTGATTTGCTTAGATAGTTATAGATTATTGTTACTAATTTCTGTCATAAAAACACATAAAATCCAAAAATATTAGCGTAATATTAAGATCTTAGAATTTTAACTTATTCAGTTTGTGTAATCAAGATTGCTAAGTTTGTTTTAAGATAGTTTTTATCTGGTATTTAGTATTTGTCATAAGATTTCTCTTTAAAAGCTATTTCTCAAGATTCTGTCATAGTTTGAAGGGGGGTTTTGGTTTAGTGCACTCTTGATTTACACTAGCAGTATTAACATAAGTTAGTACTGCTGAACCTTTACACTACCAGTACTAACCATAAGTTAGTAATGTTAGCTTAGATTTTAGCTTGTCAAATTCAGTAGTATTAATTTAGTTATAGCTTAACTATAATTTAGTTTTAGTTTTCATTTTCTAGCTTATTCCATAGCTTAATTTTGTTCTTAAAAGTCAAATTGCATCAGCAGTCCTTTCACTTGAAAGTACTGCTGAAATTTTACACTAGCAGTACTAACCTCAGTTTAGTACTAGCTTTTTCTTAGTATAATTAGAATCATAATTTTTGGATTAGCTTATCAAACATTGTAGGAACTTGAGTTATTAAATAGAGCCTAAAATTTATAGTTTTAAGTCATTAATTTTGTTTTCCTAGCTTATTGTCATCGCTTATTTTAGCAGTCTAAAGATCCATAAAAAACCTAAAAAATTCCAAAAACCAGCAACTTAAAACTTTAGGATTTAAATTTGATATTTAGCTTATGGGACTAGATTTCTAGCATAATAATATAGATTAAAAGATTTTAATAAACCCTTAAAGTTTTAGAGTCTAGTTTAGCTTTTTAAGCTTTTAATCTCATTTGGACTTAGTGCTATCTTGCTTATTCTCTGAGTTTGCTTAGTTCATGATAAATTTTAGTTGTTTAAAAGTACTATCTATTCTTAAATTTCTTTGAGTATTTCGTAGTATAAGCATTCATAAGCGATATTAGAACACTTTTCCTTTTTTACATTAAGCTTAATTTGAGCTCATAATCGCTGTTTTAGTAAAACATAGCCCAATCCCCTAGTTTCTGTAACAGCTTATTAATAAGCTCTTCTTAGAGCTTATCTTTGAGTTTCAGACCATAGTGCTTTTGTTAATTTTGTTCCCACTAGCTTTCCTTACAACTTTTCTTCTTTGAGTTTTTCATTTTAAGCTATTTAAAATTTTGAATGCTTATTGGACTTAATTTGTGATCGGGTAGATTCTCAGGGTAGATAGTGTAACTTTTAAAAGTAGTCATTTACTAATGTCCCCCGTTAAGTCTTTAGTTTTCTCCGTAGTCTCTTAGATCTTTTGCACATTAGTCCTTTAGTTAAGTTGTTTAATTTAAGCCTATTATTTTAATTAGTAATTAGGTTAATTTTTTAATTAGTTAATTAAACTTTTATAAAGAAAATAAAACTTAGGCTTTATTTTAAATAAATTTTCGTAATTTTTCTTTATTTAGTGAAATTTATAGTTATACACTTTGAGGGATTAAATTTAGCCATTTGCTTAATTTTGAATCTTACTTGTTGCTTCTATTAGTATAATAGCTTATCCCAAAATATCTTTGCTTCATTTCAAACAAATCCGAACCTAAAACGTGGTTTCAATTTTCAACTAGTCGTTGAGGAAACGCCCGGGTTGATCATAACTTACCCGGGGGTTTGAATATACGTATTTATATTATATTATATATTTCGAGAGTGAATTTTATCATAGCGAAAACATGGGTAACTTTTCTTAATTTCGCTCTAAGGTTATAATTTATATATAATATATTTTACTGTGTTTAAAACTACAACAGTGGCCTTCCCACATGATTCATATGGAGTGTAGTGGCTCGTAAACCAAAGCCAATGCAAGATGCATTGAAATCCGCGACCAAGCAATGGATAAGAAAATCTGCACTTTAGCTGAACCCGGACGGAGAGTAAAAGGAAGTTTTGAGACACCTAAAGGACACTCAAAACCAACAAACAACACAACAAAACCAAGAGCAGAACACGTAGCCGAGCCTACACTACAAAGATCTGTGATAAGAAGCCATACGTGGATCCTAACCCCTATGCTCTAAATGCAATTATCACCACATGGTCCATGGCTCCTAAATTCCACATAATGCAACAAAGTAGGCCATTTTGCCCGGTGACTGATAGAATTGGCCAATGCCAACATGCTAACAACCAGAAGGGCACTGGGTCGGTCCGAAGTCCTACTTGCTATAAGTGTAGACTTCAGAAATTTTAAGAGGGAAGCAAAGCTGAAGAACAACAACAACCGTGGTAACCAAGTTGGAGGTGGCAATGCTCCAGCCAAAGAGTATGCAGTAGGACATGCGGGGACAAACCCAGACTCCAACGCCAGTGCGATGTACGTTTCCTTCTAAACAACCACTATGCTTCTATCTTATTCGATACTGGTGTCGATAGGAGTTTTATGCCTACTGCATTTAGCTCCCAAATTGATATCACATCGACTGCATTAGATCACTATTATGACGTTGAACTAGCCGACGGGAGAATAATTAGGTTGAACACTATCCTTTGAAATTGTACATTAAATATCTTGAATCACCCATTCAACATAGACTTAATGCCCGTAAAACATGGTAGTTTTGATGGTATAATTGGTATGAATTAGTTGGTAAAGTACCAAGCAATCATTGTGTGTGCCGAGAAGATCGTTCGTATCCCCTGAGGAAATGAAACTCTAATTGTTCATGGTGACGGAAGCAACCGGGGATACGAGACTCGTCTGCACATTATCTCGTACACCAAAATACAAGAATACAAGCTAAAAGGATGTCCTATCTTTTTGGCAAACGTTAATACAAAGGAGACGGAAGACACGTCCGGAAGAGAACTGACTTGTGCGACAGACGTACCAATCCATTCATATTTTCTGATGTATTCTCTGGGACTTGCTGAGTCACATCTCCGACTCGACAAGTGGAATTTCAAATCGATTTGATACCTGGTGCTGCACCCGTAGCTCGGGCGCCTTATCGATTGGCACCTTCTGAAATGAAAGAGTTGTCGGAGCAACTAAAAGAACTATCTGACAAAGGATGTATAAGAACCAGTTCCTCACCCTGGGGAGCTCCAGTCTTATTTGTCAAGAAGAAATACGGATCATTCCGGATGTGCATTGATTATCGAGAATTGAATAAACTGACGGTAAAGAACCGTTATCCGCTCCCAAGAATTGATGATTTATTTGATCAGCTTCACGGGTCGAGTGTCTACTCGAAGATCGACCTAAGTTTGGGTTATCACCAATTGAGGGTTCGAGAAGAAGACATTCTGAAGACCGCTTTCAGAACCCGTTACGGCCATTATGAATTTCAAGTTATGCCATTTGGTTTGACAAATGCACTTGCCGTGTTCATGGACCTTATGAATAGGGTGTGCAAACCATATCTGGATAAATTCGTAATTATCTTTATTGATGATATTCTTAGATAAATTCCGATAAGAACAAGCAAGAACAGGAAGAGCACCTTAAGTTAATCTTAGAGTTGCTTAAGAAAGATGAGTTGTATGCCAAATTTTCTAAGTGTGAATTTTGGATTCCTAAAGTACAGTTCCTCAGTCACGTGATTGACAGCCATGGTATTCACGTAGACCCCACCAAGATCGAATCCATTAAAGATTAGGCATCTCCTAAGTCACGAACGGACATTCATCAATTTTTAGGTCTTGCTGGATATTATCGAAGATTCATCGAAGGATTTTTGAAGATTGCCAAACCAATGACTAAGCTCACTCAGAAGAAGGTCAAGTTTATGATGGTGAACAAACTAAAACAGCGATCCAACAGTTGAAGCAGAAGTTATGTTGTGCTCCGAAATTCTGATATACCTAAAGGAAGCGAATATTTTACCGTAAAATGTGATGCGAGTCAATCAAAAGTTTGGGTGTTGTGTTGATGCAAAGAGAGAAGGTGATTGCTTATGCATCACGCCAACTGAAAATTCATGAGAAGAACTATACGACTCATGATTTGGTACTTGGAGCGGTAGTGTTTTCTCTGAAACTCATGAGAAGAGTCTACAACACATTCTTAATCAAAAGGAGTTGAATATAAGGCAGCGTTGTTGGTTAGAATTGCTTAGTGATTACGATTGCGAGATTCGTTATCACCCAGGGAAAGCAAATGTCGTCGCTGACGCCTTGAGCAGGAAGGAACGAGAGCCACCATTAAGGGTTCGAGCCTTAGTCATGACTATAGGTTTGAATCTCCCCAAACAAAGTTTGGATGCTCAGACTAAAGCACGGAAACCAGAGAACATCAAGAACGAAGATGTTGGAGTTATGTTGCTTGAAAATTCTAAGGATCCGGAGAAATTTAGAACGGAAAAGTTAGAACCCCGTGCGGATGGAACTCTATGCTTCAATGGCAGGAGTTGGTTACCATGTTATGGCGATTTGAGGACTTTGATCATGCACGAGTCCCACAAGTTAAAATATTCTATCCATCCGGGTTCTGACAAGATGTATCAAGACATGAAGAAGCTATATTGGTGGCCCAATATGAAAGCTGACATCGCCACCTATGTTAGTAAATGTCTGGCGTGTGCCAAGGTCAAGGCAGAACATCAAAGGCCATCAGGATTGTTGGTACAACTCGATATACATCAATGGAAGTGGGACAACATCACTATGGATTTTGTTACGAAGCTTCCTAAGTCGTCACAAGGCTACGACACCATTTGGGTGATTGTTGACCGACTCACTAAGTCTGCAATCTTTGTACCCATGAGGGAAACTGATCCCCTAGAGAAACTAGCAAGAATGTACCTAAAGGAAGTGGTCACAAGATATAGAATCCCTGTCTCAATTATTTGTGATTGTGACCCTAGATTCGCATCAGATTTTTGGAGGTCACTTTAGAAGGCTTTGTGTACTAACTTGGATATGAGTATTGCATATCATCCGTAGACTGACGGACAAAGCGAGAGGACTATTCAAACCATCGAGGATATGTTGCGTGCTTGTGCAATTGACTTTGGAAAGGGTTGGGTTAACCATTTGTCATTAGTCGAGTTCTCGTATAACAATAACTATCACGCTAGCATCAAGGCTGCACCATTTGAAGCACTTTAGGATCAAAAGTGTCGTTCACCTGTGTGTTGGGCCAAGCTTGGACAAGTGCAACTCACTGGTCCGGAATTAGTTCAAGAAATAACCGAGAAGAGCATCCAAATCAAGCAAAGGATGCAAGTCGCCCGTGATATGCAAAAGAGTTACGCTGATTTAAAGCGTAAACCAATGGAATTCCAAGTTGGGGATAAAGTTATGCTTAAAGTTTCACCTTAGAAAGGGGTCATATGTTTTGGAAAATAGGGGAAGTTGAACCCTAGGTACGTTGGACCATTCAAGGTGTTGGAAAAGGTTGGATCTGTTACATACAAGCTTGAGCTTCCTGAAGAGCTGAGCAGGGTTCACAATACGTTTCATGTATCCAACCTAAAAAATTGATATGCCAATAAACCATTAGCCGTTCTGTTGGATGTACTACATTTTGATGACAAGCTTTAATTCGTAAAGGAACCGGTCGAAATCATGGATCGTGAAGTCAAACAGTTGAGGCGAATCCGTGTCCTAATTTTCAAAGTCTGATGGAACTCTAGGTGAGGCCCTAAGTTTACATAGGAATGCAAAGATCAATTTAGGAAGAAATATCCACACCTCTTCACAAATGCCGCACCGCCTACAAGTGTCGCGTCTTAAGCCTTGAGGACAAGGCTCACTTAACGGGGGGAGACTATAACACCCCGTGTTTTAGGGTCATTTACAACGTCAATAAATTCACTATGTATTTTTAGTATTGTACGCGTTTGCTTTTAAATCGTAATCGTTAAGTTAAATCGCGTAAGCTAAAAATTATCATTCAATTTAAACGGGCATCAAACAATTAAATGTTTACATCAAGCAAGTGTTAAGTAATTATTTTGAGGTTAATTATTAACTTTGTTCTTTTTATTTTTATTGGTTGCGTAAAGTGTTTACGTTTCACGATAAAATACATTTAGGCATTCCCGAAACCATTACAATTTATCTACGCTTCAACGAATACCCATTATTATTTCTCAATGCTCAAAGTTTATACAACTTTACCCATAATACCAAGTGGGACATCCCACTTAAAGGAAATAAGCAAGACTTATCCATTTTCAAGTTATACTTCTAAATAAAAGACTACAACTTATAAAAGCTCAAGTAATACTTTCATTTTATATAAGTATTAACTCAAAATATCCAAGATATTAGCTAGTCACTTCCTTCGTTAAATTCATGGGTTAATCTACATCTAAGGAGACATAAGGACATATAACCTTAACTATGGTATTGTGTAAGTTTGGCTTAACAAGACTTCTATCATGACTAGTGATTTACATCACTAGTCACCCCTAATTTCTTCACTAATTGCCCCCCCCCCCCCCTCATGTGGTTCCTTAGTCTTTTGGTTTTTGTTATAGCAACTTTGACTAGCTCTTGTACATATAAGTCTTGCATACTAGTGACATCAAATGAAAACACAAAACACTTAAGAAAATCAACACCATTTCTCTCCTTTCTTCTTATTTAGCCACAACAAGAAACCAACCTACCCAAATAATTCATACAACTTATTCTACCACTTATACAAGTAAACTAAGATCATATCTAAGGTTATACAAGAAGGTTTGGAAGCTTGGTTGGTTGATTAAGAGGGTTAATCAAAAGAGAAGCAAGATTAGGGTTTCATATTTTATTAGGGTTTCTTGGTTGTGAAAGCTAGGGTTTATAATCTAAACAAGGTTTTAGGATATTGTGGTTTATCATATTTCATCATCATAAGGACCTCTAAAATTCTTTAGTATCTTTACATTTAGCATTTATATGCATATATGAGTTTCTATGTAATTAATCACCATTAGGACTTCTTTTTTAAACATGTAAAATGGACTTGTATTCTATAAACATGGTTTGTATACACTTTAACATGATATCTGGTTGTAAATATCATGTCCATGAATAAATATAAGTTTGTCTCAGTAGTTAAGTGTAAAAGTATAATGTATGAATACGTTAGTTTAATTCAAAGTTACATAAGAAAGTTTATGATTTATAATTGTGTTAATGACATGTACTTGACACTTGGATAAAATATGGACTAAATGGACATAATAATTATGTAAGAGAAATATGGGTATAAAGCTTGTGGAAGAATTGTGGTACTTTATTAAGTGGAAAAGTATATAAAACAAGTGTATAATGTTTTTATGAAAAATATCAAAACATTATGTTTGAATTCGAAAATAAAAGTATTTATTTTATATTTTTATAAAATACTACGTCTCATGACGATTCCAAAAAGGTAAGAAACTCGAAAAACAGATTAATAACGAAGAAGATACGTAGTTTACAAGTTATACGTTAATTAAACGCGTTATAAAAGAAATTTTATAAAAACAAGTTATAAAATACTACTGATATGTAAGGTTGGTTATTTTTCTCAGATCACACATATTTTTAGGATTCCAAAACAATAAGAATCGTAATTTTTCAATTAATAACGAAGGAGTTATGAATTTCGCGAGTTTACGATAATAAATACTTTTATAAAAATAATTTTATAAAAATTAACGTTCATCTCAAACATGAACATTTTGAAAACATCATTAATATGATAGAAATTTTAATAATGAAGGCGTACTCGAAAGAATCACTAAAAACGGAGCTAAAACGAATAAAATACGACATTTACGGGTTTTACGATAACTAAATTTATAAAAATAAGTTTATAAACTGTCATGAACAGTAAAACCACTGTTCACCAGAGGATTAAAAATATGAAAATGTAATATTTTGATAACTCATCTTAATACGAAAGCGTGGACATAAGAAACAGGTTTAAAACGAAGAAATTGCGTCGTTTTTACTATCGAACTATTTATAAACGTTTTAACCTTATAAATACGATTTCACAAACGCAATTAGATGGTGATGTAGCTATATAGAATTGTATATGGTATTAGTTAATCAAAGTGCTTAGTACTTATACGACCTACGTTTAACTAGGTTGCATTCCGTCATCTCCGTGACACATTTTCTGTTGTATTTGGATTATCATTAACTCAAGGTGAGTTCATAGCCCCACGTTTTACATTTTCATGATTTATAAGTTTTGGGGTGAGAAACATATGCATGTTTTATAATTGGACGCAAGTGGACATTTTACATTACGATTACGTGTTTGCCTAAGTAGCTATAACCCTCGATCATTTATGTGACGCGCTATCTGTGATATTTAGATTATCAGAACTCAAGGTGAGTTCATAGCCCCACGTTTTACATGCTTTTGTTTTACAAAGTTTTTGGGGGTGAGAAACATCAAAGTAATTATAATTTGAGACGCAAGTGGTTCATTTTATATTATAATTACCGTGTTTCCCTAAGTAGCGATAACCCTAAGTTGAGCCCTTATCAATGAACTGTCAGTTTACTAAGATTGCTGAGCGCGAATGTTATATCGAATAGATCTATTAGGATTGACATCCCCGTTCGGGTGATTAGCTATCACTAGGCAAACGAACGTATACCATGTCGAACATAGGATGTTGCGGGTTAGAACATCATCACGGGCAATGTAGGCCATTTATATGGTATTCATTTATGTCGAGCTTCAGTGTTATGAGCTTAGGGCAACGTAATTACATTTATATGATGTCTGCATCTGTTGCATTATCATACACTTTGAAAATCTTGTTATCCTACAATATATAATTTATCAAACCTATGAATTCACCAACATTATTGTTGACGTTTTAAAGCAATGTTTTTCAGGGGATCAGTAAGCACGAGGTGCAAGGGATACATTGGTGGTTTTGATTTAGATATCATGCATTAAAGATTTTGTCGCATTACATTTTGTATAACTGTTATGGGCTAGAAATCTTTGTATTTTGAACAAGGGGACAAGTGAAGTTTCGTCTTATGTAACAAATACTTTGTTAATGCCAATGTATTAGTTTTAAACGACTTTTTGGTCGTTCTATATACATCTTGTGTTATTGATCTATGAATACACGCCCCGGACCCTTATGTCCCGCGTGACCCCATATGGTGGTTTAACGGAATGGTAAAAAGAGCAAGGTTATAAGAGAACCAGTCTAATATTTTGTTGGACTATAACTGTTTTCAAACAATCAGAATTCATACAAAGGGTTTTACACGGACATACATATATGCATACATTCATGCATACACTACTTGTTTGCAATTATTAGGATTTGACTAGATGCATTCATAATTGATATACATGTTATGAATATAAATAAATAATACTATAAGGAGCTTATATAATATAATACTCATAATAAAGTTATTTACTTCTGTCACAAGTAGTCATTCCAGACTAATTCCGTAGTTACCTATACTTCTTTCAACAACTGAGGCACGATCGATGGGTAACCCATCCTGAGGATCCTTACGAGGAGGCTGCCAGACAGTTATTGGAGCAGGCACCAGTTCTCCAGAGTAATGTACTTGATCCTCATGGAGCTGGAGATCATGTACCAGTGAACAATCCGGAGCCAGGTCACCTTGAGGACTTATGTGCCAGCTGAGATGAGAACACCTATAGAGGACATACATTACTGAGGTGCATCTGCACTCCACCACCAACCATCCTTTTTACCTCACTAATCCGACCCCTACGTACTGGAGAGCAGCCAAAGCTCAGATGAGACTAGTGGCAAACCATCTAACCTATTATCCACTACTCCCTATCATGACACCATTATTTTTACCTATACCACTACTTGCAACTAGTATGTACACCACCAATCCACTAGCCGCAGAGAATGATATTCCGAGCGACACCCACCAACAAAGAGGCTACTACTTACTGCTCCTATACCTGGGTGTGAGGTTGGGGAGAGTTCTACTGCTGCTGCTGCGAGACAACCAGGACCCACTATGGCCCGTAGGGTCGATTGCAGTTCTGTAAACACTGTGGAGACTAGGGTCCGAGATACTGAATAAGGTAGGATGATGGCCGCCGAAGAGTGTCAACTTGAGTGCAGGTTACCAGGTAGATGTTCGTAGTAAAGAGAGTTCGGAGTTCTACTCACGACATCACGATGCCCAGAAGGATCGTGCAGCTATGAGAGCTGAGATTGAGGTATTGAGGAGAGAGAGACTTACTTACAAGCAAGAGAGTATGGATAACCGTCAGGCCTTGGCTAGGTCTCAGGCGCGTCGCCATGAGTGGCAGCGTCAGGACGCGAATGATCGCGCGACGAGGCATATCATGCAAATACAGCATTGGAGGCTGGCGCAAACAAACGCGATGACACCTTAGAGGATACTGGTAGTAGTGCTAGGGTTTACATTTTTCTAAACCATATTGTAGCTATACTATATAGCCTGCTAAGTTTTTATGGGTTACTCCCAGCTAGCAGGCGGTATAGATCTTTGTTATGATTAGCTATCCAATATTGGATCTTTTGTGTCTTGTCCTAGCTATGTTGTATAGCCTATTAAGTATTACGTGTTCAATCCCGTCTAGTAAGCATTATGTTGTTAATGTTATTTTGTAACAAAAACGTTATGATCCTATTTGTATCTGGACATTCACATGATGTTTATTAATTATAATATGGGAATGGTTTGTATTAAGTCACGCGTCTGTAATCTAAATTTGTTATGAATGAATGTCGATTTGGTTATATCATTGTTGATTACAATTCAGTTGTATAATTTCACTGTGTGATGTGATCACACTTTATTATCATGTATATGTCATGTCATGGTTATGATTTAATGAAATCTAACGGGTATTGTATTTTCTTGTGATTGAAGAAAATGGCACCAAAACGAGCCACAAGGTCAACACCGGTCACAACAACCCCAGCCCCAACAGCAACCACCACCACATCGGTCACTAATGCCCAACTTTAGGCAATGATTGACCAAGGTGTCACTGCCGCTTTGGCACGCACGTGAAGCAAAACAGAATGGCGATGACAGCCAATAGCAACTTCATGAACGGGTGGGCAAAGGATTGAACGCGTTGTTCGAGAATGCACTTCCAAACTTTATAAAGTGCAAAAACATCTATCTTTCAACAGGATCTGAGGGAGTGTTTAGTTATACTCAGATGGTTCTAAAGTATTGAAAGGGTTTTTCGCATAAGCAACTGCTCTGTGGAAAATCAGATTAAGTTTTCCACTTGTACTCTTCTAGCAGGTGCTCTAACATGGTGGAATTCCCATGTTTTGACTGTCAGTCATGATGTTGCATATGCAATGACATGGGCCGATCTGAGAAAGAAAATGACTGACAAGTACTGTCCAAGGAACGAGATGAAAAAGCTCGAGGCCGAATTGTGGAATTTTTAAAGTGAAGAGGTACTGATGTGATAGTGTACAACCAACTTCCAGAACTAGCAACTAAACTATGGTTTAGGATGTTTCCTATGAGGGTCTGACAAGATTGAAAGTACGTACGGCGATTGCCACAATGATCCATGGAAATATTGTAGCATCAAAGCCGAAAACCATGCAAGAGGCTGTTGAAATGGCCACTGAACTAATGGATAAGAAAGTCATCACCATTGCTGAAAGACAGGCTGAGAACAAAAGGAAGTTTGAAAACACTTCTCGAAACAATCAAAACCAACAACAACAGAACAAGAGGCAGAACACTGGCAGGGCTTATACTGCAGGGACTGGTGAAAAGAAGCCATACGGGGGATCTAAACCCCTATGCGCTAAATGCAACTATCACCACGACGGTCCGTGTGCTCCAAAATGCCATAAATGCAACAAAGTTGGCCATTTTGCTCGTGACTGTAGGAGTGTGGGAAATGCCAACAATGCTAACAATCAAAGGGGCACTGGGACAGGCCAGAAACCTACTTGCTTCGAGTGTGGAGTTCAAGGACACTTCAAGAGGGAATGCCCAAAGCTGAAGAACAACAAAAACATGGAAAACCGTTATGTAATAGACAAAGTGAGCTCAGCCAAAGTGTATGTGGTGGGACATGCAGGGACAAACCCAGATTCCAATATACGTGACGGGTACGTTCCTCTCACAACAACCGTTTTAATTTTCTATGCATCAATATTATTGTGAAATAGTTGCCTGATAGCAGTTATAGTTGTCTACTAAACTCATTTAGTTCCCAAATGGATATCACGCCATCTACCTTAGATCACTATTATGATGTCGAACTAGCTGACGAGAACAGGATAATTGGTTAAACACATACCTTAGGGTTGCACATTAAATCTTTGAACCACCCATTCCAACAATAAATTTAATGCCTTTAGAACTTGGAAGTTTTGGACGCTATAATTTTATGGAATGGATGGCAAGGTTACCAAGCAATCATTGTGTGTGCTCGAGAAGATTGTTTTCGAAATCCCCTAGGAAATGAAACATTAATTGTTCATAGGTGAAGAAAGCAACCGTGGACACTAGGCTCTTGGTGCACATTTATCATCATACTCTAAAAAACACAAGAAACATGCAAAAGGATGTCTAGTCTTTTTGCACATGTTTTACTACAAAGAGGTCGAACGACAATCAAAGAAGAAGCGACTTGAAGATGTTACCAAAAGTTTCAGATTTTCTTGAAGTATTTCCAAGAGGACTTGCTGGGTCATTCCTCCGACTCGACCAAGTGAGTTTCAAATTGATTTGGTACCATGGGTGCTCGCACCTTTAGCACGGGCACCTTAAATCGAATTGGCAAGCCGTCCGATATGAAGAGGTTATCGAGCAACTAAAAGAGTTGTCTTGACAAAGGCTTTATAATACCTAGTTCTCACCTGGGACTCCAGTCTTATTAGTCAAGAAGAAAGACGGATCATTCCGTATGTGCATCGATTATCGTGAACTAAACAAGCTAACGGTGAAGAACCGTTATCCACTTCCGAGTATGACGATCTATTAGATCAGCTTCATGGTCAGTGTCTACCTCGAAGAATCGACCCTAAGGACTGGGTTATCACCAACTGAGGGTTCGAGAAGAAGACATTCCAAAAACCGCTTTTAGAACCCGTTAACGGACATTATGAATTACAAGTATGGCCGTTTTGGTTGACAAACGCACCTGGCCGTATTCAGGACCTAAGAATGGGTTCAAACCATATTTTGATAGAAATTTGTAATTGTTTATTATTGACTATATTCTGATATAATTCAAAGAACAAGCTAAGAACTAACGAAGAGCACCTTAAGCTAATCTTAGAATTGCTTAAGAAATAGGAGTTGTATGCCAAATTTTCCAAGTGTGAATTTTGGATTCCCAAAGTATAGTTCCTTGGTCACATGATTGATAGTGAGGGCATTCACGTGGATCCCGCCAAGATCGAATCCATTAAATATTGGGCATCTCCTAAGTCACCAACTGAGATTCGTTAATTTTTAGGTCTTGCTGTGTATTATCGAAGATTCATCAAAGAATTTAGAAGATTTGCCAAACCCGATGGAAAAGAAAACGATGAATAAAATTATGAAAAAAGAAATAAGATAAAAGAAAAGAAGAAAGACGTAGGACCGAAGCTCACCCAGAAGAAGGTCAAGTTTGTTTGGGGTGAATAAACAAGAAGCAGTTTTCAACTATTAAAGCAGAAGTTGTGCAGTGCACAATCTAGCCAAACCTGAAGGGAAGCGAAGATATTATACGGCGTACTACGATCTTCAAAGAAAGGGTTTGGCGCTATGTTGATGCAAATATAGAAAGGTGATTGCTTATTCATCAACGCCAGGAACTGAAGATTTATGAAAGAACTATAGAATCAGATTTAGAACTTGGAGCAGTTAGTGTTACGCTCTCAAAATTAGAGCACTACCGTATGGAACCAAGTGGACAACGGTGTCACTGAACATAACAGCCTACAATACATTCTTCATTAGTAAAGAGTGAAACATGAGAGCAATGTCCTATTGGTTAGAGTTTGCTCAGTGATTACGATTGTGAGATTCGTTATCACCTGGAAAGGCAAACGTTGTTGCTGATGCTCTGAGCAGGAAGGAAGAAGATCAACCATTAAGAGTTCGAGCCTTAGTCATGACTATTGGCTTGGATCTTCCCAAACAAATCTGAATGCTCAGACTGAAGCAATGAAAACCAGAGAACATCAAGAACGAAGATGTTGGAGGCATGTTGCTCTGAAAATGCTAAGTATCCGAAGAAAAGTTAGAAAGGAAAAAGTTGAACCAACTTGGCGGATGGAACTCATGCTTCAATGTGTAAGAGTTGGTACCATGTTTCTGGGACTTAGACTGTGATTATGCACGAGTCCCACAAGTCAAAATACTCTATTCATCCGGGTTCCGACAAGATGTACCAAGATATGAAGAAGCTATATTGGTGGCCGAATATGAAGGCAAACATCGCCACCTATGTTAGCAAGTGTTTGACCTGTGCTAAGGTCAAGGCTGAACATCAAAGGCCATCAGGATTGTTGGTACAGCCCAAGATACCTGAATGGAAATAGGACAACATCACTATGGATTTTGTCACTAAGCTTCCTAAGTCGTCGCAAGGCTACGACACCATTTGGGTGATTGTTGACCGACTCACTAAGTCTGCTATCTTCGTACCAATGAGAGAGACTGATCCTATGGATAAACTTGCAAGAATGTACCTAAAGGAGGTTGTTACGAGGCATGGAATACCTGTTTCAATCATTTGTGATCGCGACCCGAGGTTCGCATCTAATTTCTGGAGGTCACTTCAGAACGCTTTGGGTACTAATCTGGATATGAGTACTGCGTACCATCCACAAACAGATGGGCAAGCGAGAGGACTTGATTGCAGTTTATTATACTATAGAATATATCATAAAAATATAATACTTTTAAAAGAGTATTTAAGAAAATTACCAAGTTACCCTTGATAAAATTCACTCTCAAAAATATATATAATATAATATATAATACGTATATTAGACCGGGTAAGTATGATCCACCCGGTCGTTATCCCCAACGACTAGTGAAATTGAAACCACGTTTAGGTTCGGATCCTGATTTGAATGAAGCAAAGATTAATAAACTAAAATTTTACTAAATAAAGAAAGAGTGCCGAAAATTATTAAAAACTAAAAGCCCTAATTTTTATCTTTTTGAAGAAGTTTAATTAAACTTAATTAAAACTTTAACCTAATCACTAATTAAAATTAATAAACTTAATTAAAAACTTAACTAAGGACTAATGGTGCAAAAACCTAATAGACTAACGGGGTAACTAACAAACTAACGGAGGGACTAACTGAAAAACAATTAAAATCGAAAAGTTACACTTTCTACCCTGAGAATCTACCCCGATCGCAAACTAAGTCCAATAAGGCCTAAAAATGAAAAGTGCTTATCATCAAAAACTTAAAAGAGCAAAGTTGTAAAGGAAGCTAGTGGGAACAAAATTAATAAAGGCTACTAAGGCTGAAAATCTCAAATAAGCTCAATAAGAGCTTATTTCTAAACTGTTACAGAAAGGAGGGCTTATCCCTTGGTTTTAGAAAATAAGCTTTAGAAAACTCAAAACTGGATTAAAATGAAAAAGGAAAGAAGTTCTAAAGAGCTTATGATGTGCTTAATCTATAAATGCAAAGAAAACTAAGCTTAGAGTACTTTTATGCTACTGAAATTGATCAAGAACTAAGCAAACTCAGGAAATAAGCAAAGACACACAAATTCCAAATAAGCTAGAAAACTTAATAAGCTAAACTAGACTCTGAAACTTAAAGGACTTATTAAACTACTTATTATCCATCAAATTAAGCTATAAAATCTAGACTTATAAGCTAAATTAACTGATTAAGATCCTGAGGACTCTAAGTACTGTTTTTGGAGTTTTTAACTTTTTGACAGCAAAAATAAGCTAAGACAATGAGCTTGAAAATGAAATTAAAGACTTAAACTATATTAAGCTATATAAAAACTTAAATCCTACTGAATTTGATAAGCTAAATCCTAAAATTACTTATCTAAATTAAGCTAGGAACACAACAGTACTAACTGTGGTTAGTACTGCTAGTGTAAAAGTTCAACAGTACTTTCGCTGAAAGTACTGCTGATGCAATTTGACTTTTAAGAACAAAATTAAGCTATAAAATAAGCTAGAAAATGAAAACTTTTTCCCTTAAATCATCATCTTGTATTGTATATTGTTATTGACTAGCTTTTATAATATAAGTCTTGCACTCTAAAGAAAGATAATTACATTCTTTTTACTTAGTAAATTTAAAACTCTCTCTTTGGGCTTTACAACCCACGGGGACATCAAACACCCAAAACTCAAATCCATACCTTGATTTTCTAAGAGCATACAATATACACATCTATCTAAGGACATTCTAAGATATTTAAGCATTGGTTAACATATTCAAGCTTAATCAAGAAAAGGGAAGCTTGGTTTCACTTGGAAAAGCTAGGTTTATTTAAGAATACTAGGGTTTTCTTTGGTGCAAGCATTTGGATTTTATCTAAACAAAGGGTTAGATTTCATTGATCATATCATCATTACTCCATACGGTCTTATAGAACCCTTTATGTTCTTTCAATATTCATTTTATGCATATGTTAGTTTATTGTAGCTTGATCACCATGTAGGATTTTTAACATCGTATATGGAGTTTTATACTTATAATGATCATTTTGTTACTATTATTATTCTGTTGAGATATTGCTAATATTATGTTTAAAATGGATGAGAAAGTATTGTACCATATTCAGTTGGTGTAAATTGATTTAATATAAAAATAGTAGGTAATAAGTATAAAAGCAAGGTTTAAAATTGGTTCAACAAGGTCACTCAAAGATTCTGTCCAAAATTGTATATATAACACATTATTTTATTTTTTATAAAGTAGTTGAGTTCCGATGATTCCGAAAAGGTAAGAAATTGTCAAACCGGATTTATACCGAAAAGTTAGAGCGAAAAGAGGTGAATATTCGCAGGTATATAAATCAGCATTTGTTAAGTTAGTGGTTTCTGTCAGGATTTTAAGTTGGTAATTGCGGCTCTTTGAGTCGTTTCGGCCTTCGGACGAAACATGGAAAGGTCGTTCGGAAGGTCGTTTTATTCCTGCGTTGTCCATGAGTTCAGTGGCGAACTCAATGGCATCCTGCATAGTTTTTGGCTTAGTTGCCATCACACTGCCATGGATCGTGTCGGGCAAGCCACCGACATATTTCTCAACTTGGTCTATTTCTTCCGGAAACATCCGATCGCACATTAGTGCCAGTTCTTAGAAACGTTGGCTATAGGTTACCACATCATTACCCTTTACCTTCAAATTCCACATTTCAAACTCTAATTTCTTAATTTTGCCCCTTGGGCAGTATTTGTCTGTCATCATCTTTTTCAGTGTCCTCCATGGCATTGCATGGGCAGCTTCAGGAGTAGTGGTCTTAACGTGGGAATTCCACCATGTAAGAACATTTCCTTGCATTGTACCGTACCAAATTTTGACCTGGCATGCTACTGTACAGTTGCTTATGCTGTAAACAGACTCCATCTTTTCAAACCACTGAGTGAGTCCGACAACTCCCTCAGTGCCCTTGAAGTTCAAGGGTTGGCATTTTAGGAAGTCCGGTAGGTGCAATTCCACAAGTGAAAAGGAGGGAGCCAACTTGCAACATGGCCGGCCGTCAGCACCCGTTCCTGAAGTATGGCTATCATCGCCATTCCTGGCTGCATCACGTGCTGCCAGTGCAGCAGTAACGCCTTCATTAATCATTGCCTGAATTTGGGCATTGGTGACTGATGTAGTGGTATGATGCTGTGACTCGGTGTAGTGTTGCAAAACCAGGGTTAAACCTCGTGGTCTTTTCCTCTTGGTGCCATTTTCCATTTAAATCAACAAGAACACAAAATACCACGTTAGATTTCATAAAATTCATAACATGACATAGACATATACACATTAAATAAAAACGAGATCCACAATCACACATGAAATGTACCAAACTATTATTGAATATTAACCATGGTAGAACCCAGAATCCGACATCATATATAATAATCTGATTTCATATATAACGAAATCCGTCTATTTCATATATAACTTGGAAAAACATACATTTCGGTTCAGATACAAGATTATTACTACACTTAGGTTTACAAGACAATAAGAAAACAAACTAAAGCTATACTATCCGGATATACCCGTAACACTTAGTATTGCTGTACAAGATAGATAATACCTGAACAAGAAGACCAATAACTAGGAGCTAAACAAAACAAAAGAACTATACATTCTACGTAACCGGGAATAACCCCAATACTAAACAGGGTGCAATAGCAATAGCTACAACATAACCAAAATCTAGGAACTGCTACCATCCTCCCCTGGTGTAAAGAAAGAAAAACATCAGGCTATGCCCGGACTTTCGGGTCCAAAGCTACCTCTGAAACTCGCCAATCTAGTCTAATCCTTTCAGCAACCTAATGCCCTTAGTCAGGTGGACCGGCCTTTGGTAAGTCAGCCAGTAGCATCTCTAAGTCCACAACCTGACTCTTACGGTCAGCTGCCTGCAACTGTGAAATCACTGCCTGCTGACCCATCACTACAGAACGTAATGCCAAGATCTCTGAACGTGGTCAAGTATAGCTAAAACCCCTTCCCCCCTTTATTATTGGAGGCGTACCCATGCCTCTCGGGAAACAAGCCTTCTGATTTAGTAGTCGTTGCAGTCTCATAGTGGTACTGACTATCATCAACCAATGTCCCAACACTGTGATATATTTGGGTCTGCCTGTCCTGAGTATCCTCTATCATAGCATAGATATCCTGCGTGTCCTGCTCCTGGACTGCAGTAAGCTCTGTCACCCTAGTATTGACCCCTTCAAGGGTCATTGGTGCTACCTTATCAATAGCCTCTCTCGGGTCTACCCAAACATCTTTAATCCCATAGCCGACCTCCTCGGCTCTCTGTCGTCTGATCTCGGTATCCATAGTACTGACAAACCCATAGTCTGCCCTAAGTAATCGACCTCCAAGCAGTCAATTGCAGCCTGCAAGCTGAACATCCCTTCAATCTCGTACCCTAGTACCGTAAAGGACAAAAACCCAACCTCTTCTGAGGTGGTAATTTTTTTTTTAAAAAAAAAAAAAAAAAAAAAAAAAATTATTAGGGGGGAAAATAACTGGTAATCTCGGCCTGTCTGTCCTGTGTCAAAGGATATAACTGCAAAAGAGTGTGATGAAGTAGGTAGTGGTAATGGATGAGAAGTGGATGGTGTCTCGGCTCTCAGCCGGATCATAGCAGCCCGATAGCCCAACGGCGAATATGACTAGCAGGTGGTGATGCTGGAAATGGGGGAGATGGTATATGTGGTAAAGGAGATGATAGTGGAGTAAGTGGTGATGGTGGTGGGTGTTAAAGGGCAAGAAGTCTCTCGACCATCTCCCTAGGAGAAGTGAAAGTGATTGCTTATCCGGATATATATCAGGCATCATATGATGTAACATTGGGACAGAGCGGCCAGGACTTGGGTGCTACCTCCTCCTCCTCATCCACGTCCACCGTACCTCATCATCATCATCATCATCCTATCAGTAGGGTAATCAGCTGGATCCTCCTCGGGATCCTTATCGTTCTCCTCCAGCTCCTCCTCCGGATCAGACTCAAGAACATATCCTGGTGAATCTGCAGTGGGTAAGGCATCAGCAGGTAGTGGCTGCTCCTCAGCCGGGAGTATCTCATCCTCCTGTGGCATGTACTCAGGGTACATCAGCTCAGGAACAAAGTCTATGGAGGGAGGTGACTGCGGCTCCCTCGGGGCCAGTATGTGTCAGGCGACGGTGGACACCTCGGGTCCAGTATGTAGTCCAGGCGATGGTGAGACTGATAAGTCCCATTATTTAAGTCATAAGGGTCCCTCTGCAAAATGGGTGTCCATCGCTCCTGGTGAACCAATGTCTGACCATCCTCAATAGACTAAGCACTGTCGTGTAGGTGACCGTGAAATCTCCGACTCGACATAACCGAATCTGAAACACCAACATAACTTATATTAGTAATTTAATATAAGACTGCTTATAGAAAATACATTTATATCATAACATGTATATCAATCATGCATGCATCAGCCTAACCGACTAATGCACAATTAGTGTATGTATGTCCCCAGAAAACCCCTTTTGTAAGAATCAATGTTTGAAAATGGTTAAGTCCAGCAAACATTTGACCTGCGGATACTGGTTCTCTATAACCTTGCCTTGACTACCATCTGGTAACACCCCCAAATTGGGTCGCAGCGGAATAAGGGTCCGGGGCGTGTTACTTCTCAGATAAACAACACAAGATAATATAAGAACGACCAAAAAGTCGTTTAAAACTGATACATTGGATTTAATAAAGTATGTGTTACAAAAGCCTGAAGCTTTACTTGTTTACTTGTTATTATTACAAAGATTTCCAGCCCATAACAGATACACAAAATGTAATGCGACTAAATTTTTAAGCTGACTTCAAAATATAACACACCAATGTAATCCCTTTCGCACCTCGTGCATAATACCCTCCTAAAAACATTGCATTAAAACGTCAACATAAAGTTTGTGAATTTCATAGGTTTATGTAAATGTATATGCATGAACCCAAGACTTTCCTTCCCGTGATAATGCAACAGATCAAACATCACAAATGTAATTACGTAATCTAGCTCATGACACGCAGCTCGACATAAATGAATACAATAAATAATATTTCCTACACTGCCCGTGATGATGTTACAACCCGTAACATCCAAAATCCACATGATATACGTTTTCGTATTCAAAAGTGTAGCGTATCACCACTAGAAGGGGAGGTCAATCCAAAATAGATCTATCGAATAATATTCGCGCATCACATTCCAGTAATGTGACCCAGGTGTCATGATTCATGGGATAGTGGAGTTATCGCTACTTAGGCAAAACGTAATCAGATAAAATGTACACTTGCGTCCAATTTGTAATACATGCATATGATTCTTTACTCACCCAAAAACTTGTAAATTAAATAATTGTAAAACATGAGCATGAGAACTCACCTGAGTGAGTAAATAGATAATAAAAAATCCCAAATAAAAAGCGTCCACCTAACGACCGGAATGCAACCTAGTTAAATAAAGGTCGAATCAGTATTCAAGTACGTTTGTCTAACAACAACCATAATAATCCTATAATAGTTATCATCGTATTATTTGTTCGGGAGCTATCGTAATTTAGAGGTCATGACATGACGTACGAGGAGTTATGAAACTTTAAATCATAAATCCATACAACTCGTCAAATAGACGCCAATTTCGAAGAGGCCTCATTATGAAATTCCCTAAAAATAAAAAAATAAAATTAAAACCCACTTTGATAACTCAACAACATATATATTTTCTAATAATAGCTATATCACCATCTAATCGTTAAGTGAAATCGGATATTTATAAAAGAAAAACGTTTATAATTAGCCTTTAGCAAAATGACATAACTTTTGGTCGTTTTTAAGTCCGGTTCTATCACGTCTTCCTCGCGTTTCTTAAGCCACGATTTCGTATTAAGAACAGTGATAATAAAATCACATTTTTAGGTTTTTGAGATTTCTGTGATGATAGTGTTTTACTGTTCATTAATATCTATAAAAGAGATATAATAAAGATATATATATAGCGAACGTTTATATACTATGAATTAACGTAAACTCACCGTTTAGTCGTATCTTATTCTTTATAGCTCTGTTTTTAGCGGATTCTTATCGAACAAAGAGACGAGACGTTCTCCGAAAATAACGTTTATCATATTATATTGGATGTTTACAAAGTATAAGTTGTACTGCCATGAATATGTAATTTTTTTATAAAAATTTGTTTTTTTAAAGTATTTATCGTCGTAAAACTCGTAACTAGTGTATCTCTTCGTTATTAATCCGATTTCCGAGTTCTTATCATTTTTGGAAATCTCATTATGAGATGTACTCTCTTTATAAAACCTAATATGGCTGCTTTCCAAATTCGAACCAAACAGAAAGTTAGAATTTGTGATTACGCATGTTTTTTTAAAGCTTGAGTTTTTGTACCATTAAGCTTCAACACCTATTACAACTACTTACAACATTTATATCTATGTATTACATATATATAGTCCCATTTAGTTCATAAATTTATCCATGTTTAAAAGAACAACAAGTCCTCAACCTCACTTTTAATTACAACTTTATAAAAAGAACCCAATTGTACATATTCATTTTTTAACTTAAACCAAGGGATGTGTACAAGAGTTAAAATTTCATTTTAACATCATAATAGCATCCATATAACCTGTAAATATGTTTCACAAAAACATTTATCATAAGATAAAAAAATAAATTCCCTTTCACATATTCAAAAGTATCCTAAATAGGTGATTTAGCTAAATAGAGCAATATGAACACATAAACATCTTAGTTATGAAATGATAAAGCATTTAAATACCTTGTGTGGATGAGTAGAGAAAAAAAAACAATCACACTCCTTGGATTAACAACCATGCTTGAAAATATAAGGTGAAAACCCTAATTTCAACCAAAACCCTAATCTTGCAATATCTTGATAAAACCCTTTCAAAGCTTAACCAACCCTTCAATTCTTCTTAGAATACCTTAAGTATGATACATAAACACTAATATGGTGAAAGAAAATCAAGCTATGGATTGTGTATCTTGGTGGTTGACTCACTGAAACTAACCCTTTAAATCAATATATATAATAATATAAATACGACAAGGATCAGAATCCGCGAGAGCAATGAAACCGGAAGCAGTATAGAGTGTTCCCGGGTCGTTATGTCCCAACGAGGCTAGAGATGGAAAATCGAAAGACGATTGATGATTTGTGTTTGAATGTCACAAGGAATGATTGGGCACTAAAACTGATAAAAATAAGCAAAAGCACATAAAAATAGCAAAGAGAAAAAGCTGGAACAAAAACAAAAGCTAGAAATGGCAAATACACTTAAAACTTCTGCACTAAAGCACAAATAAGCTCAAATAAACTTAAGACAAATCAAATAGGCTAAACTAACTCTAAATAAAAAAAACAATTAAGCTAAATTATCAAGATAAACACAACAGTACTAACAACAGTACTAACAGTTTTAACTACCATATTAACTTGAAGTTAATACGCTAGTTTGGAGTTAGTACTGGTATCTAAATGTTAGTACTGTTAGCCTTTGGAGATGAAGCAATAAATAAGCAAATAAAGGCAAAAACAGATGCACCTAACCTTAAAAAGCAACTTCAAGTAATAAAAATAAGAAACTATAATAAAACTTAATATGAAAATGAAGCTAGCAACTACATCTGATAAAGCTATTGAGATAATTTAAAAGGAAAAATAACTGCTAAAATAAAGCAACACAGCAAAGGAAATGTTTAATCTACTCTAAAAAGCTAAGGAAAAATCTGAAACAAGCGGAACTAATAAAGCTGATAAGCTAAAGTGAACCACCATATTAACTGAACTAACCACCAGTATTTAACCTTAGAGTTTAGTAACTGCTATGTAGAGTTAGTACTGTTCCTAAAATATCAACTAGCAGTACTAACATTGAGTTAGTACTAAGCTTGTTTTTCCAAAAACAGCTTTTAACATTTCCAAAAATCATTTTTATTTCAAACTAATTAAAAACATATTATCAAATAACAAAGTAAAACACTTATAAGCAAATTTCAATCAATAAAAAGCACTTAAATAAGCATGAATCAGTCTAAGCATATTACTAAAAACAACAATTGTACCAAATAAACTGACAGTACTAACTAGAACTGCAAATAAGAAATGTAAGAAAAGATGAGAGACGTACAAAAACCCTTGCTCAAAACAGGTCAATCAAGGAATCTACTGCTCTAGCTTGTATAAAACAAGCTAGTGAGAGTCCTAAGCCCATCCAAAACTGGCTTAATCAACCCATATCAATAAGCTGTGTATATTTGAGAGTGATGTTTGGTGAATTTTCTCTTAACTACTTAACTTTTATTGTTACTTTAATAAAAATCAGGCTTATAATTATGCTTTCGCGAGAGCTTTTGAACACACAACAATATATTAAGAAACTTAACACGCTATTGTAAATTGACTTAAAAACTCAAATTTGCATTAAAACTTGAAAGGTGTTACAAAAGCCTGAAAGTGAAAGCTGTAGAATGACAAAGATATTTAAGCTAAGATTAATAACTGAAATTAATTAAAAGCTAACTAGTTACTAACATGCCTCAAAGGCTTACAAAAAGCTCTATTTATAGCCGAAGTCTTCAACTTGCAGCTTGTGCTTCTTTGTAGAGATAAAAACAAGTGTGCTTGTTGTGTGAGGAGAGTCTAAAGCAAATCCCAGCCTTTTATTTCATTTGTGTTTCTTTGGAGTCAATCTCAGCCATTGAAGATACTTTGGGAAAGGTGAGGGATTGCCAACATGGACTTATACAACTGAGGGGTTGGTAGTAGGGTGGATGAAATGATTTTGGCTAGGGAGAGAAGTGGTTTTGCAGGGAAGAAAGTATGGGGCGACATACCAGTTGTAACTGGGTTTTAGGGCGGGAAAGAAGACTTTTTGGGGGAAGTATTCGCATGTTGTCCCCTGAAGTTGTATAATATTTAAATGCAATTCTATACCTTACTTGCAATTTTAACCCTTGTCTTTCTCTTTTGCAATACATCTTGAGGTTTTGGCAGTTTTAGCCCCTCAAGTTGTATTTTCTTCACTTGGCTTGACTTTTGACTTTGTCCTTTCCATTCCGTGCTTGGATTTGCTTGTTTTTGGCTTTCTTTTTGCTCCTTTTCTTGAATATCCGTATCCTGCATAATACAAAAGCAAAACATACAAATACAAAGTATTTTTGGTACGTTTTTAGTCGTTTAAGTCCGTTTAGAATGGAAAATGGTATGTGTAATTAAGCACATACCAAAATCCCCCATACTAAGGTATTGCCGTGTCCTCACGCAATGTTATGAAGTAAATACTCAAGAAAACTAAGAATCTTGAACCCCCTCGACTAATTACCTTGAAAAGTAGCAAAGTGTTCGCCAAGGGAAACTAAAGAATCAATAGTTTTGACAAGTCCCGTTTTCACCATTTTTTATGTACACTAACTATCCCTAATATTTTTGGATTTTCCTTTCTTTTTCTTTTCTTAACTACCTGTTTGACTTCCTTTATTTTATCAACACTGGGATCATAGAATGAGAAGCGTCCATAGAATAATCTACGGAAGTCCTGCGATAAATTTTCATCGTCCCGGATTTTTCACTAGATCCAAACCAAGCAATTAAACAAGATCATTTTTTAAAATAAGTTCTAAATGTAAGCACTCATAACATATGACTTGTAACTTTAACTCCCAACATGGATATATAATTAAATGTTTGTACTCATTTGACTCACCATAGATCAACTTATTTTACATAGTCGTAAATACAAGATGAATCACGATCAAAGCAACAACTTATAAAGGGACCTTTAACTTGATTTTTAAAGAACGAAAATTAACTGTAGAACTTTTTTGCATTGGAAACCATCTTATCATCATAAGTTCATAGATAAGCTAGGAATAGCTTGCATAGTTGAACACCTACCTGTGGCCATGCTCGCTCCCTAGTATGATATCAAGAAAAATATCACAACCAACGATCGGTGTTCTTAGTTTGAAAACCCACCCCGTTGCTAGCGTAGTGGGAAATCACATCAACACCCTTCTTCCTAATATGGCTAGGATAGGTATCTTAGTTTGAACCCTCACCCAGACCTTTCTTCTAAGTGAGATATCACAACACACCAAATCCTAGACGTAAAAGCTGTCTTATTTGAACCCAGCCACCATCGCGGTTAGCGGAGCGGAGGATATCACGAGCACATTCTTTAACTTGGCTCCATATACTCAATGTATGCTTCATTGGCAGAATTTCAATAATTATTGCATTTTGCCAATTCATATTTCATTCATGCTCTCTTTGGCATTTTAACTTACAATTTACAAGAACAGAGAGAAACTCGCTTAAAAAAATCAATTTACAAATTTGAAGCCTTTTCTAAAAACATCGATTGACTTAGTTGAAATGAAATGAGCACGTATGATTAGGCGGATTAAAAGTTAATGGGAGAAAAAGCCACAAGTTACTCATATAAGCTCTAGAAGAATCTTGCTCAGCACATAAACTTATATTTAACTCTATCACTTCTTGTTCTTCACCTCGTGAAAGCTTAGCACAAAAATTTAGGAACTAGCTAGGGCTCAACACGCCCGATCGAGTCAAAAATTATTCTCATTCTACCCATTAGGAAAGTCGAAACTGTGATAAAACACTTATTTTATTTTTGAAAATTCTTAATTTTTTTCATTTTTTTTGGTATTTTTGCAAAAAAATTGGTGGTAAAAACGGGATTACGTGATAACAACGGCTGCAGGCAAAATCGAATCGAAGATCCCCCCCATACTAGAACTATACATCGTCCTCGATGTTTTGAAGGGTTTCCTACGTAAATCTAAGGCCATTTATGAAGTGTGCGAAAAGATAAAACGTTAGTCGATTAGATTTGGATACTGGATTCCCAAAATGAAGCTGAGGATGTGAAACTCTTGATAAAGATACAAGCACGAGAGTTCTTCACAATCCGGGCAATCCTGGACAATTAACAACACAAACACGAAATACGGGAATGGAAGAGGCAAACCTCCTCACGTCACACAATTAGAAAAATAGAAAGAAGATAGAAAGATAAGCATGGGGTGCCTCCCACGAAGCGCTTGTTTAAGGTCGCTATGCTTGACCCGTCACCTGAATTTATTGGACATTAGGGAATGTTTGGAGATCTGGGACTACCAATTGTGGTACGTCCCCTCCAAAGTAGTGCTTTAAAAAAACGATGGACCATTCACTGTGTGAAATTTGGCACCGGAGATTTTGGAATAACTCGATGGTGACCGTATGGAAAAACTTGAGTACATTGAATGGTTCCTGACGCAGCGGGATTTTAAGCTTTCCTGAGAAATCTGTTAATCTAAGATGAAGATGAGACTTATCACTCGACGTTGAAAACGCGGTTCTTGATCTTGGAGTCGTGAATCCTCTTTGTCTTTTCTTTATATATCAAATAGTTCTCATAAAAGCTTCTCACGGAGCTCAATAAGTTCATTCAGTTGAACTTTCCAATGGGTCACCAGCGTTTATTTTAGATCAAAGTGTTGTAAATGTTTTAAAGGCCCAGTAGGCCTATAGTGTTCTAACTACAACGCAGAAGTCAATGTGGCAGATGGCAGGCTTTTCCGTAAACCAGCTTATATGGAGTACACCCAATGGGTGTTTTGTAAGCGGTGCGGAAAGCCCATAAAGCATCATCGAGCTTATCTGACCAAAAGGTACGGTTTTCGCCCACGGTCCTTTCAAGAATTCGTTTCAAACCACGATTGGATACCTCAACTTGTCCACTTGTTTGTGGATGATACGCGGTGGAGAGACGATGAGTGACTCCGTATTTAAGCATGACCTTTGCAAATTGGTCATTGCAAAAATGGGTTCCGCGATCACTTATGATTGCACGAGGGGCACCGAATCTGGCGAAGAGAGATTTAAGAAATTTACAAACAACTCGGGCGTCATTGGTGGGGAGCGCTTTTGCTTCAACCCATTTTGATAAATAATCAACGGCCACGAGGATGTATTTGTTGCCTTTGGATGATGGGAATGGCCCCATAAAGTCAATGCCCCAGACGTCAAAGATTTCACAAACTTGGATGGAATTTTGTGGCATCTCATCCCGTTGTGAAATTTTTCCTTGACGCTGGCATGAGTTGCAGTTTTTAACCAACTCATGGGCATCTTTGTAGATTGTGGGCCAAAAGAATCCGGAATCGAAGACTTTCCTTGCTGTGTAGTTAGCACCGTGATGTCCACCGGTGGGACCATCGTGGCAAGCCATGAGGATGTCATGGGCTTCCTTGCCAAAAACACAACGTCGAATAACTTGATCCGCATAGATTTTAAACAGAAAGGGGTCTTCCCAGAAATAATGCTTCACGTCTTTGAAGAATTTTCTTTTCTGCTGGGTTGACATCCCTTTGATCACGAAATTTCCCGCATGGTAGTTTGCGATGTCAGCAAACCATGGGGTACTAGCATCAAGAACAGTAATCGAACTAAGAGTTTCAAGAGGAAACTTTTCATTTATCTCCTTTGGATCGAGCTCATTTTTGTGAGGATTCTCTAATCGCCAGACGCTAGTTCTCAGCTACTTTCGTGTCAACTACATCAAAGTCGACAATTTTGACAGGTGAGAACCCATCGGAGCAATCTCGCCTTCGAATCTTTCTTTGCAAAGAGATACTATGGCGGATGATCCGTATACACAGTTGCATTGTTCATGACAAGGTTAAGATCGGAATTTTTCGAATGCGTACACCACGGCTACATTTTTTTTCCGTGGTGGTGTAACGGTGATTCCGCTCATTCAAGTTTTGCTTGCTCATAGTAGTATAGCCGAAAGTTTCTCATGACGTTGCCCCAGATGCACTCTAGGCGAATTGCTTGCAGCGCACATAAGTTAAATGGTTCATTCCAGGTTTGGGGCAAATCAGATGGTGCCTCGGTTAGATTTCATTAGAGTGTTGTTAATGCTTCAATACACTCTTTGGGAGAAATAAACAAAACAAACCAGGAGTCTCTGTTTCAAGCAACTGGGTCATGGGACGGGCTATTTTTGAGAAATTCTGGATGAATTTCTATAAAACCGGCATGCCAAGAAAAACTTACGGATGCCTTTTACAGTAGCGGGTGAGAGCTTTGCGATACGTAATCTTAGCTCGATCGACCTCAAATCCGACTGGAGATTTTATGTCAAGAACCAATGCCTTCCTTAACCATGTAATGGATTTTCTCCAGTTTAGAGCTAAATGGTGTCTTCACACCGCTTAGCATCTTTTCCAAAGGGTTAGGCATGTAGAGAAAGAACTTCCAAAAAATCGAAAAGTTCATCCATAAAACACTTCCATCGTTTTTTTTTTTGATCATTATGGAAGATTGCTATCATACATCTCTGGAATGTGCCTGGTGCATTGCAGAGGCCAAAGGGCATGCGTCGGTAGGCAAAATGTTCCGTTATGGGCAAGTAAATGTTGTCTTTCCTGATCATTTGGGTCGATGAGGAATTGAAAATAACCCGGAAACCATCGCGAAAACAAAGTATTCGTTTCCTGCAAGCTCTTCGAGCATTTGGTTCCCATGAATGGTAGTGGAAATGGTCCTTTTAGGGTGGCTTCATTCACTTCGGTTCGTCAATGCATACCCGCATCCCGTAACTAATCGAGTTGGGATCAACTCATTTTGCTCATTCTCAACTACGGTAAAACCACCTTTCTTTGGTACACAGTGTACCGGGCTTACCCAGGGACTATCCGAGATAGGGTAAATTAATCCAGCGTCAAGAAGTTTTTCAACTTCTTTTTTTATGACATCGTGGATTTTTGGGTTTACCCGTCTCTGATGTTGGACCGCTGGTGTGTAGTCCTCTTCCATTAGAATTTTGTGAGTACAAAATTCCCGGGTTATATACACTTGATATGGAGTAGTTTCCAGCGATGGCTCGTGTGGGACTGCTCCACCCCCTTTATGAGAGCGGCTTTCTCCCCTACACTCAAATCTTTAGCGATGATGACTGGTAACTTGTTGTCACTCTCCAAAAATGCATATTCAAGGTGGGGAGGTAAGTCCTGAGCTCTGACCTCGGTAGAAAAAAAAAAGAGGTTCATCAATTGATGTTTCATCGATTTTGGCTTCACAATTCTTAAGTTCTTTTCTAACCTCAGGAAAATAATTTGCATGGTTGGGAAGCGGTGATAAAGGCTCACTATTCAGGATAGTTTCAAGAAGAAGAATGTCATTCTCGGGATCACATTCGGCATCATCAATTCCGCTTTATACGAAGTTATCAATAAAAGTTTAGGACTCGATTTCTTAGAATGGAAATTCACTACCTCGAATGGAGTGAGGGTGGGAGAAGTGGTATCAACAATCGGTTCAAAGTAAGGAGTGGAATTTCCATTTGCTAATACTTCCGAGAATCCTAAAACTTCTTGAGAATATTCCTCACACGCTATATCAATAAAGTCGACCTTGTTAACTGATTCCATGGCATTGTAGGAGAAATTTTTCGTATCACCTACTTTGAAAGTCACGGATTTGTCATCATGTCTTAAGGTCATCTCTTCACCGTGTACATCAATCAAAGCTCTTGCCGTTCTTAAGAATGGTCTTCCTAAAATCAACGGGACTCTAGGGTCGGCATCATAGTCAACTACCACAAAATCGGCTGGAAAGTAGAAGGTTCCAACCTTCACAAAAACATCTTCGGCTATGCCGGTGGGAGTGGAGATTGATCGGTCGGCTAACTCGAGTACCATCCTAGTTTTGGTTAGTCCTTGGCGATTAAGCTTTTCAAAAACGGAGAGTGGCATTAGATTGATGCTTGCACCGAGATCGGCCAGGGCTAAGCATTCATCCAACTCTGGAAAATCACACGGTATCAGAAATCTACCCGGGTCTCCTAATTTCTCGGGAAATGTCTTTAGGATGACTGCCGAGCAATTTTCATTAACCGGTGTTTTGGTTAATTCCAAGATCTTGTCTTTGTTGTTCAAAAGCTTTCTGAACATCGGAGCAAACTTAGGCATGTGTAGGAGAGCATCTGCGAAGCTCAGCTCGAAATGGAGATTTCGAAAAATTTCCATGAATTTCAAAGCTAAAGGTCGTCTTTTCGCGGTGATTTTCTCCTTGTTTACCCTAGATGGATATGGTAAAGTCGTTTTGGCTCTAGGCATGACAACTGGTTCATCAACTTGGACTATTGGAGGTTGGACGTCTTTGGTACTTCCGTTAGGAAGCACCGTGTCCTTTGTTACCTCGGTTTCAACTTCCACCACCGGAGGTGGAATTTGAGGTCCATCATATGAAACACCGCTTCTGGTGGTGATTGCTTTCAATTCACCCTTCGGGTTAGCAACGGTGTTGCTAGGAAGAGAACCCGAACTTGAAGTAGAAGCTTGGTTGGAATTTACGATTTTGGTGAGCAAGTCGGTTATGTTGGACATTTGGTTTTGCATATTTTGCATATTTTGCATAACCGCATCATTAGCTTTGACATAGCTCTCAAAATCAGTTTTTGACACACCCGAAGCTTGATGAGCTGGAGCTTGGTAAGCTGGGTGTTGATTAACCGGGGGTTGATACATTGGGGCTTGTTGTTGAACCTGGGGTCGTTGGATTTGACCCTGGTTATAGCCATTTCCACGGTTTTGGTTTTGGTTCCAACGATTCTGATTGTTGGCTTGGTTGTTGTGTTGCATGGGAGGAAAACCGGGTGGTCTGATTTGGTTTGCCATCGGTGGCGGACGGTAACCGGAATTTCCTTGGTTGAAATTTGCTGCGGCTGCTTGCGAGACGTATTCTTGGATGTTATCTCGGTAATTGTTGCTATCGGTAGCCGGACAATTACGATATGAGTGGGCACCACCGCAGGTAACACAACTTTGCTCAACTGCTTTTACAGGAGCGGGAGCTTGAGTTTGGTTTTTCTTATCGAGAATCAATGCTCTAACCATATCTTTCAGCTCAGCAACATCGGATGAAACTGCTGGGGTGGAAGAGTTTGTACTCACTTTGGAAACAATGGCCTTGCTTCGTGATTGACGAACTTTAGATTTGCTCTCGATGATTTTTAGGCATTCTCGAGGCATTTTATCTAGAAAGTTACCACCCGCAGCAGAGTTCAATGAATCTTGATCATTTGAATTTAGGGCATTATAGAATGTATCGAGTTGATGCAATTCTGAAAACCCATGATGCGGGCATCCCCTAAGAAGATCATTGAATCGGTCCCATGCCTCGTAAAACGTTTCATCAAATTTTTGTTGAAATCTTGTGATTTCATTTCTGAGATTTGTCGTTTTAGAGGGAGGGAAGAATTTGTTAATAAATTTCGAAACAAGATCATCCCATGTTTCAATTGATCGAGGGGGTTCTTTTTCCAGCCAAATTCGGGCTGCCCCTTCGAGAGAAAACGGGAAAAGCATAAGTTTAACCGACGTATTTGGGACGTTCGGGAACTTCATCGTAGAAGTGATCTTGTTGAAATAACGGATGTGAGCATGTGGGTCTTCTTTATCATTTCCAAAAAATTGCTTATTTTGGACAAGATTCAGAAGACCATGCTTGATCTCAAAGTTATTCGCGGTGATTTCCGGAATAACTATCGCATCCTCGTACCCCTCGGTGGGTGCTTCGAGCAGTTGCGCCATAGTACGATTATCGGCCATCGTAACTATGGGAGGATTATCAGGTTTCTCAAGATTGGATGACTCAACAGAAGTTTGTCGGACTTGTTGTTGTTGACGTTTACGGGCTTGAGAACGAGTGCGCATGCACAAAATAGAAATTTAAAAAGAAAATTTACACTAAATTTTTTTTTTTTTTGGTTTTTTTTTTTTTTTTGTTTTTCAATGATTTATTCACAATTGATTTTAACGGACAATGAGATAAGACAACTTAAACCAAATAATCTACTTACTTCACGGTAGCTCTCAAAAAGATAAACGCACAGGTGAGCGGAGGAGTAGGAATAGCGCGAAGCTTATTTCTCCTTTCGGGTCGTAGTTCCTTGGAACAACCCTCCTTATACCCACTTTATAGTTTGTTTAACTTTTCAAGGTGAGCCGTACGTCGTAAGAGACACAAATGGCAAGTTTTTAAATCTTTTGTTCGAGTTGGGAACCAACAAGTTCACCGGAAGTTATTATGATAATACCTCGATTGAGAATATTATATTTTGGTATTTTTACCAATTTGTGAATTTTATTTCTTTTTTATGGACAATGTTTTTATTTTTATTTTTTTATTTTTTTATTTTTTATATTTTTGGTTTTTCTTTTGTTTTTATATGATAATTATACTAAATAAAAGAAAATGAAAAATATTTTTGTACTTTTTATATTTTTTTAGAAGAAAATATTCACAGATTCAAACACAAATTGTCAAACGTAACGATAATCGTTTTCACAGCCTCCCCGGCAGCGGCGCCAAAAATTGATTCGTCAATAATATATATATATATAATATATAAGCAAACACTCAACCAATTACCTTTACACAAGGAATGGTCAAAAGTTCACCAAAATAAAATATATATGTAGCCGGAAGTATGATTCCCGGGTCGTTTTGTCCCAACGAGGCTTAAATGGAAAATCGAAAGACGGATTGATGATTGATGTTTGAATAGGACAAAGTTATGACGGGTTTTCTATTTCTACCAATTAAATATACAAAAACGATTAAATAAAACCTAAAAACGAAAACTAAATAACTTAAATCCTAAAACGGGCACGAAAAACGAGGGCTAAAAACCTAAATTTTGCAAATTAAACCCTAAAACAAATTTAAAAGCTAAAATAGATTCTAAATGACAAATAACGAAGTTTAAAAAAAACTAGACTAAAAACGGAGGTCGTTTGACCCAAAAACGAGTCAAGACAAGAACGGGGTCAAGACCCGTTCTTTAAAAATAAAATTTTTGAAAAATTAACCTTACAGAAACTTTTATATTTTTCCTACAAAGTATATGAAAAAAGAAAATTTTAAAAAAAAGTTTATATTTTTCTGATTAATATTTTATTTTTTATGATTTTTTAAAGTTTAAAAAGAAAATAAATTATAAAAAATACTAAAACTTTAAAAAAAATCTGAAAAATTCAGGAAAATTAAAATAAGTTATAAGGAATCTAAGAAAAATTAAAGGAACAAACCAGCTTAACTCAATAAGCTGGAAATAAGCCGAATTGGCTTATGAGCCTAATGGGCCAAAGTGCCTTTATTAATTTGATTGTGCAAAGGATAACAAGTGAAAAGACCCAAGGGCAGTGGTAAGTGTGTTGGCTTATAAGAGAGAGGTCGCAGGTTCGAGTCCTGGGCCTCTCTTTTTAACATAGCTACAGTACTTTTTTTTTACAAACTTAAAGAGCATACAGAAATAAGCATATTTAAAAAGAAGAACTTCTTATAAAACTTATAAATAAGCTGGAAAAGCTTAAAACAGTTTGGCAGAATGCCTTATATAAGAACAAAGTGCATACTTTTTTCTTTTTGGAAATTTTAACAAATGAGCTAAAGGAAAGTTGAAATAAGCAAGAACAACCTAAAAGCTAACCTAATGAACTACTCAAGCTAAAACTTGACCAATAAGAACAGGACAATAAGCCAATTTAAGCTGTTAAGCCCTTTGGATTAACTGCAGGTCCAAACAGTGTCACAGGCATACCTTTTGGCTAATTTTTAAGCAAACTGAAAGCATCCTACAGTAAATAGCTTATAGGGTCTTTAAAAGTACCCTATAAGCTCCTAAAAAAAGGCTCTACAACTTGGGGCTTATTAACCAAACTTGAAAGAAAATGCATCCAAAAAGATGCTGCTAGCAATTGGGAAATAAGAAAAATCAAAACAGCCCAAGTATGGACATTTGAGCTAGAAATTAAGCAAGCTACAGGGAAACTTAGTGCATGGGCTTATGGGGGCTTATAGGCTACACTACCAATTACCTAGCAAAGCCAAAATAACTATAATTTGTTAACTAAAATAAGCAAAAATCATGGCTGCAATTATCTGGTTCAGCACCAGGGGAAAATTAGCAGGAAAAATGAGCTTAACAGGAGGCTTATTAAAAAGCTATTAAATGAGCTTAAAACTAAAAAACAACCTTAAACAGATTGAGACAAGCTCTTAATGAGCTTGTACTCAAAAATTGGTGGGCTAAGAGCAAGTTTTTCCTGCTGATAAGTTAACTTGGAAAATGGACTTTTTTTTAAATACAACATACTTTGACAGGAAGACTTTGCATAGTAAAAAAAAAGTAAGCCAATTCAAAGAGTTTGCCAACTCTTTGTGCACTAACTGAATTTAAAACAAGAGGAAAATTTAGCTTTTAAAAGCTTGATCCAAGTAATGGCTTTAAAACTGTTATGTAAAACAGATTTAAAGGCATATATTGGAAAACTTAAAAAAACATGATTTTAATGAGAAAACCAGAAGGAAATGTTTAATACTACCCCAAATTAGTTAAACAAAAGTCACCAAATGGTTTTAACCCATTAACAACCCATTTTGGTCATTAAACCAAACACCCCCTTAACTATGACTTAGCATATTTAAGCAACACATTAAGAATTTTAATGAAAGGAAAAGGTATAACAGGACATAACAAGGCCTAAATGACAACAAGTAACAAGTTGTAACAAGATTTAAATACTTAAATTCAACAATGCCAAAGTGAGCAGTAAATAACATTTTTTGTAATAAACTTTAGTTTTAATTAGAAATGCATAAAAGATACAAGATTTTAAATAAAATACAGAATATTTAAAGACAATTAACCACAGAAATTATAAAATTAAGCTATGCTGAAAATCTAAAAATCCTCCTCGTTTCTTTCTTCTTTCCTTCTCTTTTTATAGCAGTTTGCATTACTTGCTGTTGTTTTTGTTGGTTTTCTTCTGTGAGATGAAACTCAAGCCAATCCTGGCCTTCATTCTTCATTGGAATCCATTCCATTTAATCTCGGCCCTCAATTTCTTTTCCCGCCTAAAAGCTTGACATAGATTGCCAGCTTGGCATGGTATCTTGTGATGGGGAGTAAAAGGTTTTATCCATTGGTGATATTGTTGCAGGGTAAAAGGATGAAAAAGAGAGAAACCCGTGAATGGGTTTTGGGATTGGGTATTGGCGGGAAAAGATGGAAGATAAACAGTGCTTGGTATTATTTTGAAGTTTGGGAGAGTGGCAATAAAGATCCCTGACCCTTTACTTGTCTATTGCAGCAAACGTCCTTGTAGTGATAAAGGTTTTGGAGTTGGGCAAAAATGGTCCTCAAGAGTTATTTGATGTATTGCAAGGTTAGTCCTTGTGGTGATGAAGTTTTATGGTTTTGGCAGAATCAGCCCCTCAAAGATATATGCACTCTTGCATTCTTAGTCCTTGTGGTGGTACAAGTATGAGGGTTTGGCAGAAATGCCCCTCTACTTGTATTTTCAGTAAATTGCAAATTCCACCCTTGTAGTCTTTTTTCTTCTTTTAATACACTTAGGGATTTGTCATTTTTGGTCCCTCAAGTTATATTTCTTCTGATTTTGACTTCTTCTTGACTTTGACTTTGTCGGGGTTGACTTTGACTGTTTTTGCCGTTTCTTTGACTTTTTGACTTTACTGACGTATTGGCTTCCATTTGGTCTTCGTCTTTTCACACTATTCCATTCATGCCCATTTTTTTCGACTTGTGCTTTGTTTTTTCGGTCCTTTTGTGAATATCTGATTATCCTGCACAACACAACTCAAACAAACCATAAATTTGGCAGTTTTTGTCTGTTTTTGGACATTTTAGCTGTTGTTTAATGAAAAAGGTATGTGTAATTAAGCACATAACACTTCCTATTTGCCACAAAATCATCAGATCTAGTTTTCTCTCTTCTTCCTTCCCTTTCTAAATACACATATCTTGATCACCAAACAACCATGATTTTGTTTCAAGTGATAATTCTTTCTTCCTCCTTTCTTCACCATCTAATGCAAGTCAAGAGAAAACCATTGTATTCTCCTCCATACGAATTGTTATCAAGTGATCTATTCTCCTTCTCTTCTTCAAGATCAACAAACATTCATTTGATTTATTTAGTTTTGTAGTAATAATCGACAAGTGAATAATCCAAGTGTGTAATTGTAAATTGGTGAGAATTGGATTGAGTGCCAATCCAAGAGTGTAGATCTTGTGAGTGTTTGAAGATCTTATGAAGTCTTAGATTGGATCTAAGCTAAGATTAGGACTCGACAACCGAGCTTAGTTGCGAAAAGAAATAACGACGTGTAGAACGTTTTCTCCGCCTAAAGTGCGCTGTTACATAGTTGAAATCCTCGAGAGGAGTGCTCGGGAGTTGATGTACGAACGAAGAGGTGCTTCGTTGCCGAACCACTATAAATCTCGGTGTCTTGATTTGATCGTTTCTTTCTTTTATCTTTTTACTTATTACTTGCATTATTAGATAGTTTAGTTGTGATTCATATTGTTGGTTGATTCACATACAACTCTAATCAAACTATATCATAAGCAAACTTTTAAAACGTTAATTAACCGGTAAAACTATTCAACCCCCCTTCTAGTTTCTACACAACGGTCAACAGTCAACGGTCAACGGTCAAATTAACATAACTTAGACATCTAATACTCTCTCGCGGTTTGAGCGGCAGACTTTCGAAAGGACAAACTAGAACATATGTTGAAAGCCGCTTCTTCTTATCTTCTTCTGTCATCTTCGTTGTTCTTTGTTGGAACGGAATCATAACTGTATTTTGCGGCATAGTTGTTTATCGCTTGCGGCTTCCTCCTTTGCGTGACCTTTTTTTTACGCCATGGCTTGCTTTGCCTTTAGGTAGGAACAACAAGTTTACGACCAACTATTTACGAAAAAACGACAATCATCTCTGGCGGTAAAACAAAGAGTAATGCTGATGACACAATTTTTTTTGTTGATGGCTAAATCAACATGTATGAGAAGTGTTATGACTGTTGATTGTTGAACGTTGACTTGATTTATACAAGGCTAATACAGTTCACAGAGTGGGAAACGAATAAAACGTTGTATTGTTAAACTGTATGAACAAATTTATTAACAATAAAGTATCTTTAAGAATAAGATGTATGTCTTTGTAAATAAGTCAATGATTATTTGATTATTGATCCAGTTTGCATCATTTACCTGTAGCATCATTTTTTTTCATTTTCTCCAAGCACATAAATCATGAGTAAGGATACGTTATATATTTGTCAACTATGAGATGTCTCTTTCCTTAATGTTGGCCATGTTCATATGTATTTCTTATTCCATTAATTAGTAATTGTCTTCCAAGAAAAAAATTAGAATAGATGGGGAGTGTAATAGTTTTTAATTAACTAGATCAAAACGAAGATTAAGGAATCATGATTAAATATTGTTTTATAAAATAAATGGTCATTTTAACGGTTTCTTGTCTATATATTTTAAATCATCCAATAATCACTAACATGTAACACCCTCATTTTTACAATATAGCAGCGGAAGCTAATCTGGGGTATTACTTCATGGAAACAACAATCATAATCATAGAAAATGACCCCCCATACCTCCCCAAAAGAGACTTTAACAAAAGATACGTTATCATTCATTTGCAAATCAGATATTTTACAAAGGCAAGGTTCCCAAAATCTAGAAACATAAATTGTAATGATAACAAGTTTTTGCCATCATCGAGTCCATGGCCACTACATGCACTCCATGCCATAAGTTGCATCATTTACTGAGATAAACATGCAGAGCGCGAACGAGGTTGACCCGCGCCGCGCGCGGTGTGAGAGATAGTGAAATTCATTAGGTTAAATAAAATGTTGAAATTAAGTTATAATGTTGCTATACACGAGCTCGCTGCGCGATAGATGAGAGCCGAGAACTTCCAATGAGTAAATTATTATAACAAAAAACAGTAATTACAGATCTCTAGAGCTTATTAATCACATATTTAAAACCACAAATAGAATCGGGAACCTTTACCAGAGATATTATGGAGTACACTACCATACGGGATACCTTCGATCTCTCTATATACATAAGATATTGGGAGATGATATTACCACTTGGAGGGATATTTGGAGAGGACTGGCGCCAAAGAGAGTATGGGATGGGACTTCCCAGGGGAAGAGGCAGATATTTGGGATACTACGCATATACCAAAAGATGAAGGAATCTGGGTGAAGATATTACCCCAAAGTAGAATACTAAGAGTTAGTTAATCTATCCACAATATTTGCGTTCACCCGTAAGTGATTAATGGTCCATGATAATGAGGGACTTTTAGCATAAAGTAACTTAGACATTAGTCGTAATGGTATATCAGATTAGCATATAACATGTAAAAACACTTGTATTCCTGGTTTAAGCATGTATAAGTCTTTGAAAAGTAATCACATTGTTATAAGATAAACGAGTATGTAATAGAGTTTGTAACAAGCATGTATCCCCCTCGCGGGTTTATAAAACATGTAAATAAGTAAAGGCGAGGTTATGAATCTCACCTGATAGGTAGATGCAATAAATATTTCAGAATGAAAGCTGACGACCTTATCACAATCTTAACAGGGAATGTTGATATAGCAAAATGATAGTAAATAGCCACGTCACGCAACCTGAGTAAATATGTTGAGTCTTAGGAAGATTGTACTCTAGAACTTTAGTTTTAAGAGTTATGAGTTTGATTGAAGAGTTTGGAATTATTGTATCACCGTTCGGGCCATCATAATTCAGAAGTCATTCAGTAAACGTTTGAGGAGCTAGGGCACTTTAAATCGTAAACCCAACAACTCAGTCAGAACGTAATACCAAGATGAAACCTCTTAATATGAAGCTCCCTAGTATTGAGATATCGTATATCCATTTTAGGAATTTGGATAAGATAGGTTTTAATAAAATTATAAATAAGGATATTTATATTTTGAACTTTGAAAAATAAGGAAATGACAGTTTAAACCTTAGCCTTTAAGAGTTGGCAAAAATAATCCCTAAACTTATAAGTTTAGGAAATAATATTTTTAGTCCCCTATTTTATACCTTTGTTAAATAAATTTTACAAAACAACCCTTTTTGTTTAGGTTTTAACATTTTAAATCCTTATATTTTCTAAAATGG
>BQNB010003120.1:7193-26417 GCA_026074375.1 Tanacetum coccineum | reverse complement strand
ATCTCTTGTGTTGTTGATTCATGAAGTAACACGCCCCAGACCCATATTCCGCTGCGACCCAATTTGGGGGTGTTACAGATATGATGATATTGACTGGACATGTTATGTTGTTTGCTTGACATATATGAAGACATGATTGCCATAGATAGGTTGCGTGAGCTCGTCTACTTTAGTTATGCAAATTACATTATATATTGAGATATTGACAATGCAAGTAATGTAATAAAGCAAAAAATTTCCCCGTACAATTGTGATCATAGTAAAATAGGTTGATGAAAATTCTGAGTTGTTATACTAACATGCTAAACAAAATAGATCCATCAACTCCTCCAGACTCATATGTGGTTATCCTGTTTTTGTTTTCTTATTTGAACAACCACCAAAATGATGCCCCTTATAAAAACCTTTGAACACCTTCAAATACAACTCGAAGCTATAAAATCAGCAACCAACAACTTTGATGCGGCTAATTGCATCGGGAGTGGAGGTTTTGGTAAGGTCTATAAGGAAGAACTGCCACATTCGAAGGGGAAGACCATGGTTGCTTTAAAGCGATTAGATCGTATTTATGGGCAGGGAGAAGCCGAGTTCTGGAAGGAGGTCGTTATGCTTTCCCTTTATAAACATGAAAAAATCGTTTCTCTCTTAGGCTTTTGTGATGATAGCAAAGAGAAGATTCTAGTGTATGAGTATGTACCCAAAGGAAGTCTAGATTTGTATCTTGAAAAAGATGAGCTAAATTGGGCTACACGCCTTCGTATATGCATTGGAGCGGCTCGTGGACTAGCATATCTTCATAGTTCTGTCGGCACACAGCAAAGAGTATTGCATAGGGATGTTAAAAGTTCCAACATTCTTTTAGATGATAATTGGAAAGCAAGAATCTCGGATTTGGGTCTGTCCAAATTTGGTCCTGCTAACCAACAATTTACGTTTCTCGTCTCTCATGCTGTAGGCACAATCGGGTATTGTGATCCATTGTATGTCGAGACAGGATTATTAACAAAAGAGTCTGATGTTTACTCTTTTGGAGTAGTATTGTTTGAAGTATTTTGTGGTAGGTTATGTATCGGAAATGACAATAACAAGCATGTGCCTCTCACGGGACTGGTACGACAGTTCTATGAACAAAAAAAATAGATGAGCTTGTTTTTAACAAGATAAAGGATGAAATAAATCCTAATTAAGTCGTTGAACGTATTTGCAGCAATTGCTTATCAATGTTTGAATAGAGACCGTGAAAAACGTCCATTAATGACAGAGATCGTGAGACAACTTGAAAATGCACTTCAGTATCAAGTGAGTTATTTCTTCTTCTCGTACTTTCATTTTGACAATCATAGGAAATTTTGGAATTTTGTATATGGCCATATGGGTTTGGGATAAGAAATAACACGGGAACTGTTATGATCAAATGAACTAAGATAACAAATTAGCTACATTAGAAGCATTATAGTTTTTACGCAAAATATAGTATACTAACAATAATGAGAAATCACATGTTTTGATTCAATATTTATATCTTGCTATTGTATTCTTGAACAGCAAAAAACATAGAAATACCATATTATTATGTGATTAATTCGCTGTTCTTTTAATGATTTCATTGAGTATTGCGAATGATATTCAGACGCATGACCATCATCAAGAGGAAAACACTATAACCTATGACAAAAGTACAACTTTTTACTTCATGAGGGCCAGAAGGGAAAGGTTTGGCTTGGAAGAACTTCAAGGTGCCAGGGTTGAAGTGTTAGGAAAATCGATTTTGGGAGCTACTTACAAGGTTTTTCTTTCAGAAGGGTCAGTCGTTGTTGCCAAGAGATTTTTACCAAAAGTCATCAAGGAGGGAATTAAAGTGGACTTTCATGCACATGTGATGTTGTTAGGAAGTATGTCGCATCCCAATTTGTTGCCTTATGAGGCTTGTAACTATGACGAAGATGGACTCTTGATCACTGATTTTGCTGTAAATGGTAGCATGGCTAGTCATCTTCATGGTAAGGTGTTAAGAGACAACATATACTTTAATTCCTGCTTGATTAGGGGTCTAATATTAGCATTCTCTTGATATATATGTGTAATATTTAATTTATGTTATATTGTTTTGTGATCTATAGTGGCGCTAAAAGATGGTGATCAGCCAGGATTGGATTGGCCAACACGATTAAGAATAATCCAGGGTGTAACAAGAGGGCTTGATTTTCTTATCTAACAATTTCCTGGCCTATCGCTACCTCATGGCCATCTAAGCTCGTCAAATGTACTTCTTGACGACGCTTTCAATCCACTCCTAGCAGACTATGCTCTAGCACCTATTTTTAAAAAGCATACCGTGAAAGAACATATGAAGGCCTACAAGTCACCAGAATTCACTCAAACGAAGAAGACAGACGTTTGCACTACAACAATCGGGGTTTTCCCCAGCGACATTTCGGGGTTTTCCCCAGCGACATGTCGCTGGGGAAACCTATCCCCAGCGACATGTCGCTGGGGAATCGTCGCTGGGGAATACTCGTCAGGGATACAATCCCCAGCGATAATCCCCAGCGAAGACGTGGGTCCCACACGTTTTTCAGTCAAGCAATTTGTGTCACGGTGGCAAACCTTTCCCCAGCGACATGTCGCTGGGGACTCTTTGGGTTTAATTAAGACTTAACTTAATTATGGAGTATCCCCAGCGACATGTCGCTGGGAAAGTGTTTAAAATATTTAAAGAACCATTTTCCCCAGCGACATGTCGCTGGGAATACTTCTAAAAAAATTAGTTTTAAGTTTCCCCAGCGACAAGTCGCTGGGGATACATTTAAAAAAAAATTAATTTCGAGTTTCCCTAGCGACAAGTCGCTGGGGATACTTTAAAAAAAAATTAGTTTTAAGTTTCCCCAGCGACAAGTCGCTGGGGGAAAGTCTGCATTTGTTTTAATACATGTCTGACAGCAGGCGTTTTTCAAGATTTTTTTCTAGAATTTTTTCGGAAAAAAAATTACCAAATAACAAACATGTACCATACCTGTTATAGCTTCACATACAAATCCACAAATACAAAAGTAATTGGATCAACGCAAATACATATACATCACAACTTGTACCAAACCAAAAGATATAAAGCTCTAAATCGTCTAAAATCCGAAGAAGTCTACAAAATGGGGCCTTCTAGTCTTTATCGAGGTATACAAGTCCTATATTAACATAATAGGATAGGGCAACATGTGTTTAAATGTCATGAAGCCTAAGTACCAATGTAGCATACTAATATTATATAAACCCAATTACCTCTCGCTGTCGTCATCCTATCATCGCCACTGCTCCTCGTCATCCACACACCCTGCCACTCCCGCTAGCACCGCCCCGACTCAAAACTCCTTTAAACATATTTGTGTACTTGTTGTTGCTTCTGAAAAGACCTCATCATAAGTATACCTTTTCTATGCATTGCTCTTGAGAGACTGGTCTACGGGCGGCTGCACATTCTTCGGCCTGGATGTGGCTCGTGATGGCAATACCCGACCTACACCGGGAATGTGCCCACGAAGCTTACCCCCTCTTGCCTACGCATTGATCTCATCCTCCGTGTACTCACCCGTAGCCTCAAGCCTTTTCATCTCCTCCTATGTAGTGACTGAAACACAAGTTAGTTAGTATATATTTTAGTCGTGTTGCTACATTATTTATCGATAATTCTTAGATGTGTGTTTTGAAACAAAACTTACATATATGCGGCGGTCCTCATCCTTAGGGAATACCCCGTCAACAGTGTGTGTTCGCCAGAAGGTGTCAATGAGTGAAGGGTACTCCTGAGTGTCTGAGGCCTGCCTCTGTACATACACACGCATATAGATGAAACTACTTTTAAAAACTCGACAAAATCACAAACACACCAAAGCGTATATCAGTTTATATATGTATATATGTATGTAAAATAATTATAAATGTTTATTACATTCATCTCGAAGGCGAGCAATGACCGGGATCCCTGTCGAGAAATGACGACGCTCTCTTTACATGTTTAGCGATTTTGAGCGGCTCGAGCAAGGTTCTTTGGGATCATTCAAATACTGAAATGTACTTATCCCAACTTCTGCCGCTGTAATCTCCTCGGGACGTGCCCGCTGATCGCCTCCTCATCTGTAAGTCCCGATGGTAGGGGTCTGCCTTCCAATTGCTTGGCCTTGAAGAAGCCTTGTTGGTATTGTGGCTTTTATGCAAGTGTCTGGTTGACTGCCTTCGTAGATCTCTGTCAGCGGGTGGAATCCATGTGCGGCCTGAGGTCAAACAGGATCTGCAATCATATACAACAAAACGAAAACAGAGTTAGAGATATAATTTATATATTTGTTTAAATTTGTTTATTTTTTTATATGATATAAATAAATAAACGAATTTAGATAAATATACAATTAAATAAATGAACGCGATTATGAAATAAACATTAAAAGGATAACATGACCCCTATCTCTGAATTGATCGTCCGCCTTCCGCTCTTCGGGACCTTCTCCCAGGGAGGGGTTAGTAGTACAACGGCACACTCTAACGACCTCCCCGATGTAATTAAACCGTTAGCCGCATGGGGACCGAGAGGTTTAGGGTTTGTTTGTTCACCCTGCTCAAAATTGATCGGGGGACGGGGCCCTTTAGCTACCGCGTCTCCTTTTGTGAAAGGTTCGGGTCTTGTTCGCGGGTTATTCAGCCTTGGACGCTCCCCCTACCGCCCAAATTGGGCTTTCGTTTAACCTTTGCCATGCAAATCAGTTAGTGATAAAGTCATTAAAAATTCAAGGCAAGCAGTTTAATATTTGTATACAATATGGATGCTGTTATTACAAATCAATCCAGAAATTCTTACCTTTGTTAGCCAAAGCAAGCCCCCAAACGGTGGTTACACACGTATGTGTGATGGGGGATGATCCATCACCGCCATCGTCCACCTACCGTGGGACCCGTGCGTCTCTGCTGACGCATCTGATATCAAGTACTATATTAGCATAAACATATAGAAATTCCCCCCAATGAACAAAATAATATAAGCATGCACCCATTCCGTATACATACCATATCCAATTAAATATAAACATTTAAACAATCCACAACAATTTCCTTTAATTCATTTAAATTATAAGTGTATTTTGCAAGTTACACTCGGTGGCGGAGGAAGATCCGGTTCACCGTGGTGAATCCATGTTTTATAACTTGGGTCAAACCCATACTTCGAAATGTGGTCTGAAAGGTGTTTGATGGATACCCACAATACTAGACGACAAGACTTGCATGGACATCTTATATTCCCGGCACTATCCACTAACGGCTTGCAATCATCGACGAATTTCTTAAGACCGGTATAAAATGCTTTTTCATGTTTCCCTAAACTTGTCCAACTCTTATCAATTACCATAACTGCGTTTTAACGATACAATTAGTTATTATATGCAACTTAATTAAACACATTCAAACGAGGAATACGAGATGTTTTGTTCACCTAGTGCAACTATGGAAGGCAATCCTAACCCACTCTTTGAATGATTCGTCTCATATATGAATGCGTATAACCGATTTACTATTTGAGAAAATTTCGGCAGCATTTCCCCTCAACTCCCCAAATATGTGTTTAAAGACATATTCGTAGGAGTAAAGGAGAAACACTGTCGAAATCATCTCAAATAGTAAACCAATTATATGCATTCATATCCTAAATGAGACAAAACGTTCAAAAAGCAGTCCCAAACAGGGGACTTTCCGAAATTAATTTCTAATAAATTAATTTCGGACGGGTTTTCTATAGGATGATTAAAATCAGACGGGGATTTTCCGAAATTAATCACTAAAATCCTAAAAAATTCCTAAAGGGTTCGATAAAATAAATACATATACGCATATCCATTTATATCAAATCCTAATATTGAAACGCATATACAATTTAAATTCTATTATAATGAAAAAAAACATACATATCAGTGTAAAACGCAAATCCAAACACTCCTTGACACTGTAAAACGCATATCCATTTAGTCTCATCATTTTGGCAGCATAAGGAGTGTTTGGATGTACGTTTTACAGTGTCAAGGAGTGTTTAGATTTGCATTTTACACTGTCAAGGAGTGTTTGGATTTGCATTTTACAGTATCAATCACAATAAACATTCCCCGACGACATGTCACCGGGGATACCAAAAGGATAAAAAAAAGTTATAACATACTTTCGGCTAGGCTGTCTCGGCTGACTCGGCTGCTATGCTCGTCTCGGCTGACTCACTGCCCAAAAAAAATCAACAAAGTTCAATCATAATAATTTATTATAATTATCAAACTTTTATTAACCAAAATCAAAAATCCAAACCTTGAATAACTCGGCTCGAAGATCCACCACCACCAAAAATCAAACTTGTTTAGAGGTTTAGAAAAAGAAGATGTAGAATTATAATTTAGAGGGTTAAGGAAAGAATTATGTTTAGAGGAGGAAGAGGAAGAATTATAATTTAGTGCTCGTGTGCTCGTGTCGTGTGCTCGTGTGCTCGGTGTCGAGTGGTGGTGGTGAGCTGCGGTGGTGAGAGGAGGTGGTGGTGAGAGTAGGTGGTGAGTTGTGGTGGTGATTTGTGGTGGTGTTGCTGCAAAATCGCCAAAAAAAAGTTTTTTTTACGTTTTCCCGTTTGTGTTATACAACTGAAACACATATCTGCTTTTTGATGACAGATATTTCCCAGGCGACATTCCCGGGCGACATGTCGCCCGGGAAAGATCCAGTTTTGTCGTTTAGCGCAAATTGGCGCGACAACGAAAATTTTGGAGGGCCTTTTTAGCAAATATAAAAAGCTTTCCCGGGCGACATGTCGCCCGGGAAAGGTTTATTAAAAATTATAAACTTTTATAAAAATTAAAAGATGTATAATTTTTTAATAAGCTATTCCCGGGCGACTTGTCGCCCGGGAAAGATTTTCATTAAAAATTAAAATATTTTTAATAAAGGCTTTCCCGGGCGACATGTCGCCCGGGAAAGATTTATTAAAAATTATAAACTTTTATAAAAATTAAAAGATGTATAATTTTTTAATAAGCTATTCGGGAAAGACTTTCATTAAAAATTAAAATATTTTTAATAAAGGCTTTCCCGGGCGACATGTCGTCAGGGAAAGTTTTATTAAAAATTATAAACTTTTATTAAAATTAAAAGATGTATAATTTTTAGTAAATTTTTTTAGTAATTTTTTTTTTATATTTTTTTAATGAAAGATTTTTAATAAAAAAATTATACACTTTTAAAATAATTAAAAATTATATGTTTTTAATAAACTTTAAAAATATTTTTAATAATACTTTTCAAGGGAAATATATTATACACTTTTTTAATAAAAAATTATACACTTTTATTAAAAAATTATCCATTAGATATTCAACGGATGAGTCGAAAAAATTATACATTATAGGAATGTCCAACGGATGAGTCGATATGTTATCGTTGTACATTAGATGTTCAACGGATGAGTCGATATGTTGTCGTTGTACATTAGATGTCCAACGGATGAGTCGATATGCTATCGTTGTACATTAGATGTTCAACGGATGAGTCGATATGCTATCGTTGTACATTAGATGTTCAACGGATGAGTCGATATGTTATCGTTGTACATTAGATGTTCAACGGATGAGTCGATATGCTATCGTTGTACATTAGATGTTTAACGGATGAGTCGATATGTTATCGTTGTACATTAGATGTTCAACGGATGAGTCGATATGTTGTCGTTGTACATTAGATGTCCAACGGATGAGTCGATATGCTATCGTTGTACATTAGATGTTCAACGGATGAGTCGATATGTTATCGTTGTACATTAGATATTCAACGGATGAGTCGATATGTTGTCGTTGTACATTAGATGTCCAACGGATGAGTCGATATGCTATCGTTGTACATTAGATGTTTAACGGATGAGTCGATATGTTGTCGTTGTACATTAGATGTTCAACGGATGAGTCGATATGCTATCGTTGTACATTAGATGTTTAACGGATGAGTCGATATGTTATCGTTGTACATTAGATGTTCAACGGATGAGTCGATATGTTGTCGTTGTACATTAGATGTCCAACGGATGAGTCGATATGTTATCGTTGTACATTAGATGTTCAACGGATGAGTCGATATGTTATCGTTGTACATTAGATGTTCAACGGATGAGTCAATATGTTGTCGTTGTACATTAGATGTCCAACGGATGAGTCGATATGCTATCGTTGTACATTAGATGTTCAACGGATGAGTCGATATGTTATCGTTGTACATTAGATGTTCAACGGATGAGTCGATATGTTGTCGTTGTACATTAGATGTTCAAAACAGGGGGGGGGGGGGGGGGGGGGGAGAGTTGATATGCTAACGTTGATACATAGATTGTTCAACGGATGAGTCGATATCTATCGTTGTTTCATTAGATGTTCAACGGATGATCGATAAGTTATCGTTGTACGATATGTCAACGGATGAGTCGATATGCATCGTTTGTACCATTGGATGTTTAAGCGATGGAGTTGATATGTTGTCGTTGTACATTAGATGTTCAACGGATGAGTCGATATGCTATCGTTGTACATTAGATGTTTAACGGATGAGTCGATATGTTGTCGTTGTACATTAGATGTTCAACGGATGAGTCGATATTTTGTCGTTGTACATTAGATGTTCAACGGATGAGTCGATATGCTATCGTTGTACATTAGATGTTCAACGGATGAGTCGATATGTTATCGTTGTACCTTAGATGTTCAACGGATGAGTCGATATGTTATCATAGTACATTAGATTTTCAACGGATGAGTCGATATGTTGTCGTTGTACATTAGATGTCGCAACGATGTAGTTGATATGTTATCGTTGTACATTAATGTTAAATGGATGAGGTCGATATGTGTCGTGTACATTAGATGTCCAACGGATGAGTCAGATATGCTATCGATGTAACATTAGATTGTAAACGGATGATCGATATGTTGTCGTTGTACATTAGGATGTTTTACCGGATGAGTCGATATGTTATGCGTGTGTACATTTAATGTTATTGACGGATGAGTCGATATGTTATCGTTGTACATTAGATGTTCAACGGATGAGTCGATATGTTATCATTGTACATTAGATGTTCAACGGATGAGTCGATATGTTATTGTTGTACATTAGATGTTCAACGGATGAGTCGATATGTTATCGTTGTACATTAGATGTTCAACGGATGAGTCGATATGTTATCGTTGTACATTAGATGTTCAACGGATGAGTCGATATGTTGTCGTTGTACATTAGATGTCCAACGGATGAGTCGATATGTTATCGTTGTACATTAGATGCCGCCAAAACCCTCATGTTAGCCCTATACTCCCGCCAAATTCTCCTGCTAAAAAATCCCTCCAAATACTCCCGCCAAATTCTCCCTCCAAAAAACTGTTTTTTTACCATAAAAGCATATATTATCCTCACAATCACCCACAGATCACACACATTCTTACCATCACAACCACAAACATATCACACTGCTATTATGGTGAAGATGGTGCCATATGAAGCTTTTGCGTGTCCTTGTGGATCCGGAGATGTAGTTCTGGCGAGAGCGTATAAACTAAACCCGTGGTACAAAACAATACTATGCATGTTCCCGATCAAAGGTGAACAATCACATGTTTTTTTTGTGTAATATATAAATAATGTGGTTAGTTGTTAAAACTTATTATCTTTACTCTTTAACAGCCTCTCGAAGACACTTTCGGATTCATTTTTTTATGGACAAGAAGAACGAGTCCGTCTCCTAGGTTGTTCTCACGAGCTTCAACGACTCCAATTTATTCTCCAGGATCTTCATCGACTCCAATTTATTCTCCAGGAGCCTTCAACACTCTAAATTTATTCTCCAGGATCATCATACGACTCCAAATAAATCCTCCAAGATCTTCAAGTAATGCAGAGTGCTCAACTGCAACACTTCTTGATAAGATAACGGTACTCTGGCAATGTTTGAGAAATGTATAAGAATCCGAACAACACACACTTAATTTTCAGTTGCACTACTTCACGAAGTTTTACAAAGACATGGGAAAACTTGATATTGGAGTAGTTTGTCATATGGAATGTAATTCCGTATGCATTAAGTGTCCGTTTGTAAGTCTCGTATTATTATCAGTCTTAATATGTTCTAAGTGTCTGTTTGTAACTCACGTTATGATTTCGATCTTAGACCCCGCTTGTGTTTTACTAATCAAAGTGGTATGAATAAGATATTAACTAAAATTAAATGTTTGGATTTTGTGTTACTTGACGAATGTCATTACTTGAAAAAGTATAACGGTAATCGTTGTTCAACTATTAGAAATAGTGGGGTGGTTAGGCATTTCCTGACGAACCGAGAAAACGAAGAATGCTTTTCTATATAAGTTATAATTTATCAATATATAAATAATTATTTTATAACATAAAATATATAATATAAAATATAAATACTAATAAAAAAATACTGATAATAAAAACTGTATATTTTTTTATTAAAATGTTTCCCGGGCGACATTCCCCGGGAAGGTTTTATTAAAAAAAATATACAGTTTTATATATATTAAAAACAGTTAGATTTATTTTAAAAAGATTACACGGGCAACATGTCGCCCGAGGAAATTTTAACAGCCTTAATTAACACTAAACACAACCCTTAAACATTCACGTGAATTATTTTTTTAATAAAAACATCCCGGGCGACATGTTCGCCCTGTAAAGATGAGCGGTGAAAAATTGCCGCCAGATTTTCGTGATGTTTTGGTCAAATTTTATACCAACTTATCCCGGGAAAACTTCTTCGAACTTTGACTAAAAAGTCTATCAGAATTTGTGCCACGTCGGACAGACTTTTGTCGTTTAGTGGGTTTCGTCACCTGTTCTACTTTTTCTTGTAGTGTTACTTCGTCGATATGAAGGGCGGGTATGATATCCTCCGGTAAGTCATGCACAAATTTGATACAAAGGTGTTGTATGATATAGTTCGGTAAGGGGTCGTTCGGATTGATGCCTTACGTATTGTGTTGGGTATGTAAAGGATGCAATAGTGTCATCGTATGGTCCTTCGGTGCAGTTCCCACCGGCAAGTATTATTACGTTTGGTATTGTACGCGATATGTACAAGTGTTGTACGATGTCATTCGGTAAGGGTCATTCGGTGTTACTCCGTTTGGTATTGTACGCGGTTTGTGCAAGGCGTTTGTATGATATCATGCGCTCGATGTTAATCGCTAGCGAGACGTCCGGCATCGCATATTCATGAAGCAAGGGTGTTTCATGATCCAACTGGCAAGTATCTCTGTTTCAATCTCACTTCATCCCGGTGTGTATTCCGACTACCATGGGGGTTTCTTATTTTTACAAAAGGTGTAGAGGTGATTAATTGTCAGGATTATAGGTTGTAAATATTCAAATAATATGGGCAGTGAGGGTAATCATAGTTCGGTACGGACCGGGCCGAGGGTATCCCTTCGTTGATTAGGTAAGTTTACTCGTAATGATTTTCAACGTGTTTGTTCAGCGTAATCTCTCCCGGTAATCATGCATATCAATGGCATGTTTGTAAGTTCTCGCTTTTGCCATACTACTTTGATATGTAGTTATTACTTGTGCCGCATGCTAACATTATTAAAAACCAACCATATCTCCATATCGTCCTAACAATCTGATGATCATCATCTGCTTAATACGATTCATATAAAATAAATAAAGTGCTTGGCTCAAACATATGCAGCAAAAATATAAAATGGACGACCACAACTGGTATAATGTTTTGTTTAAGGTTAAGGGGCTAAGTAAACCTTAGGGTTAAAAAGGATATAAGAAATGCTCGAGTAAATAACTCGTGCACTGTGTTTCATCTTTGGATCGTCAAATGCATGCATGTTGCAAACATGAAATTAGTATAAAGCTAGATGCGCATGGTACAATCTTGTACCAACAAGATAAATTAATTCACAAAAATGAAAATATTTTGTGGACCTCTGTTCGCTTTTTGTAAAAGAAATAAGAGGAAGTGTTTTGCTTTTATCACATTTATGGCACTTGTTTGTACATTGGTTAAAGCCTTTTCTTTCAAAAAAAAATTAAATAATGTGTGTCAGTTTTAATACACACGACATGTTACCTTTAAATGCGAAATCTTCTTCTAAAATAAGGCATTGGCAAAATCTAGTTTTTCTTTACAGCATATAACTAGTGAAATGTCCACGTTATTATACACAACACCCTCATGCTCGGAGTTAACGGCACTCATCATACCCGGACATCACTTTTTCCTCAAAAGTTTTATCTTCACCTTATTATTTATGACAAAAATAACTAGTAGTACCTTTAAAAGGTAAGGGCCACTGATCTTTATACGGGCTATTGTAAATAACTTGCGTCTTATTTGGCACTGTAATAAACTTGCAAAATTATATTGGATTGAGGATGCTCCTATAGCAAGGCAAAAAGGAGTTAAATAATTCTTTAGAAAGAGCTAGTGAAACCAATAACTTAGTATATGCGTGACTAAAGAAAGGAAGGGCTAGACGAATGGTTTAAGTTTAAAGATATCTCTAGGAGATATACTTAGCCTTTATCTTCTAAATATACAACTGCAACACTCTTATACTTTACTTGCTAAGCCTACCTACAAATGCTTAAATGGGTAGTATATACCATGTGTAAATATGCATGCAAAAGCCCAGTTCATGCAAACTGTTCAAGCGCTCCTTTGGCCGCTTACTATGTGGTTGTCCTTCGGTGGGAGGGACGCACCTACTTCGGCATCTTAGGGTGGTCCTATGGCGTTAAGCCATGAGGGATTGTTACAAGAGGTTTATTGATTTAGTGCAGGTGTATTATGACACAGCAGAAAGACCCTGGAATGATACAAGAATGCCTGGAAAAGAAGTGGGAGAAGGTAGCAGGATAGGTGCTAGGGAAGACCCACAAGGCATGGACAAGGGCAAGGCTGGCATAGGGGAAACACAAGGAGCACTTGGAGAAGGAATAAACCAGGAAACAAGATTTGGAGTCAAATTGGAGAGCAACATGGATGAAGATAATGCAGAAATTGGCAGCATGACTGGAAGCAATGATTTTGAAGTCATTGTGTGAAGATAATGAAGATTTCAGGATTTTGGCATTAATAGATTAGGGAGGAAATGTTGCACAGATAATCTTATTATTGCCAAAGTTGGATTGTACATAGTATTAGCATAATATTAGTATATGTTATGTCGAATTTATGTTAACAGTAGTTAGGCTAATCATGGGTTAGAAAACAGTTATGCCACACCCATGATTATGGCAGTTATTATCAGTTAGGATTAGTTAAGTTAGTTGGCAGTTTAAAGCAGTTTAGGATGAACCATTGTGATGGTTCATGGGCAACTGTCATGTCGATTAAGTTAGTATAAATAGGTATCATTGTATGCGAACAGATTATCCATTCCATATTAATCAAAGTCAAGTTTGTTTGCTAAAATTCTGTCTTTGTTATTTTACTGTTTCATTGAAGTATCAAACCATACAAACATGGTTCACTCAAACATGTTAAAGACCAATTGGCTTGACAAGAAACCTGTGAAACATTGGTATCAGAGCCACGGCTCAGATCAAGGGAGAAGGCCAATGCCAATTGCCATGATTAGCCTAACTACTGTTAACATAAATTCGACATAACATATACTAATATTATGCTAATACTATGTACAATCCAACTTTGGCAATAATAAGATTATCTGTGCAACATTTCCTCCCTAAGAATCAATCATGCCGAAAATCCTGAAATCTTCATTATCAATCACACAATGAATTCAAAATCATTTGCTTCCAGTCAAGCTGCCAATTTTCTTCTGCATTATCCTACATGCCGTGATGCTCTCCAATTTGACTCCAAATCTTGTTTCCTGGTTTATTCCTTCTCCAAGTGCTCCTTGTGTTTCCCCTATGCCAGCCTTGCCCTTGTCCATGCCTTGTGGGTCTTCCCTAGCACCTATCCTGCTACCTTCTCCCACTTCTTTTCTAGGCATTCTTGTATCATTCCAGGGTGGTTCTGCTGTGTCATAATACACCTGCACTAAATCAATAAACCTCTTGTAACAATCCCTCATGGCTTCACCATCTTCCTTTGTCAAACCTTGTAATTCAGCAACTATTTTCCACATATCACCCATTGTGACCCATAGGTAACCTCCAAAATCATCTATAATCTATCACGGCTTAGCAAATTTGATTTCCATGTCCTCCCCACCCTTGGTGGTCTAGCTTCCCAGCTTTCATATTGTAGATGCACAATTAAAACCACTTTAACACTACACAAATTTCCTACTGAAGATTTCCCAGTTCTTGTACACTAAACTGTCTTTCCTCACCAAATCTATGAAAGACAAAAACCTTGAAAGTGAATTAACCTTCAATGCATAGAGTGATCCATTCCAACTTATGTATTCATCATCAACATAATCCTGTTCATCCTCCTTGTTCCACTTTAATTCCTCCAGACCCTTCACAAGTGAAGTCTCTTCTTCTTTTGGTTGTATAGAGTCAAAGTATTTCTGTAAATACTTGTTATGTTCTGTGATAACCTTCTTTAAATTCAATTTACCTCAGTGTGAATCCCTCTTTGTGCCTTCCAATTTCCTTTCCCCATACATGTAGTAGAATACTGCATTTGTTTATCACCAAATTCACAATAAAACCCTGTCTTACAAAATATCAATGCTTAGTACATTCAAATAACTTCTGGTGAATATTGGACATTAGGATGACATAGTTGCCTTCTCTTGTTTCCATTATAGTCATTGGTCTCTGTGACACATGAATCCACACCACTCAGCTGAGTGTATAGGATCATCACCGATCATGGTTCCATCACAAGGTTGGATAAACAACCCGCGAGGGATTGACTTGGGTTTCACAGACATAATGTTTGAGCTAGCCTTAGTTGGTGTACTAATGACATACCACTCAAGCATGCAAGTCCTTTTACTTAGGTGATGAACTAGATGCTTCAACCCCCAAATCCTCTTGGTATTCCTCTATTGTGGCTCTTACCTGGGAGTTTGACATGTAATAATAGTTAAGCTTAGTGATTCCATGTTCTATGACCACTTCAATCACTTTAAAATTACAAATCGGGCTAGTTAAGCTGTGCACATCCTCATCTAAACCCAAGGCCAACAAACCCACATCTAAGTCACTCATCAATCTTAATTAATGGTAGTGCATAGGTTCATCAATACCATCATACCCTAACTGTAAGACCATGACATCCAGCTCATGAATAGAAAAACAATTTATATCCACAAGATCGAACATATCAGTTTTACCTTCTCGATATTCACGACTTGAAAACTTCCCAAATGATTCACCATGGTGTATAACGGGTGAAAACTTGGTTGGTTGAGAAAACAATAAAAAACTCAAACTTTATACGTTTTTATAACCAAAACTACTTAAAGTATTAAAATTAGTCTTGAATCAATGATAAAAATTAACGAAAATCAACTTTTCAAGGTCAAAACTTACGGTACATGCGCTCGACTTCCTCATACATTTGCATCTCTGTTTTTGTAGCAAAACATGGCGTTTATCCGTAAGAGTGGAGCCATTTTTTGTTAGAACATATAAACTATGAGATATAATTTGTATGTATAGAAACGAGGAAGAGAAACAGTAAGAGTTTCAGACAATGATGATATTTTTTGATTGAGAGAAAATAAGGACTAGATATGTTGAACACTCTGTTTATAAAGTGGTTGAGCTTTTGAGTGAGAACATCTGATATCTGATGGGTTACTTTGTTTCAGTGCATTTAATGAGGGGAGTGGTTTAAAGAGTGAAAGGACGAGTTTGCCCATCACACTTGAGGCATATGCAAGGTGGGTTAGTCTAGCTAACGAGTGTTACCATAAAAGAACCAAGGGTGAGAGTGTGAGACTTTTCGAGACTAGGGGGACTCACAACCTTAGCATACAGTAAAAGCGATTAGATGCGAGAATCTGAAATAACTCAGGGACCAACGACGCACTTTATTAAAAAAATGCACTACTATTGGTACCCCTTGTCCCAACAAGAAGCACAAAAAAGTACACCACATTCATTTTTGACTTCCCTGTTAACAGTATAATACAGTTTTTTAATAGTTTTTGTTCTGTATTTTTTATTAGTTTAATATTTTTGACTTGTTAAACTTTGTATTTGTTGTTCCGTAATTTCAGTTTTGTAGTTTTATAAAATAAAAAATTTATAAAAAATAAGAAAAAATGAGAAAACATGAGAGAGTACAAATGGTTCTTTAGAGCATCTCCAATGTTAACACTAAATTTTAAATTAAAATAGTGTAAAAAAAGCATATTTAAAGCTTATACTTGCACTAAATAAAAGTTGATACAATGTATAATACCAAACTTTTGCACTAACTATTTTTAACTAGTTTAAAGTACACGTCGACATGATAAAAAGAAAAAATAATTGAAATAATACATATCGATATTGGACTCATTATAAACGTATTGATTATATACTTATAAAAATATAGTTTATATAAATTAATTTTTATGTTTTTAGTTAACCATCAAAGATATAACAAATATGATGAGTTTAAATAAGACAAATAGTACTAGTGTCAAGTATAGTGTAACATTATATTATATTTGGTGTTTTACTATTCATTGTACTAAAATAATGCTAAAGATAGTGCTAACATTGAAGAGATGTTTTTGTATATTTTAGCACTAAGTTAGTGCAAAAAGCAAGTTTAGAGCTAATATTGAAGATGCTATTAGACCAAGGGAGTGGCGATACTCATTCACCATTAAGCTTTGCGCCATCTTAACTTTCTCTCTCTTTTCACTTCCACTCACTCACACTTACCATTAACCGGTTTTGGTCATCAATCACTCACATTTCATTAAAATACTTACTTTATACAATAATATACCCCTCTCACACTCACAAATCAAATAAAAAATATTAAAAACAAAAAGTAGGCATAGTTGCCGGGTGGTTGTCAAGTCTCCTTTCATTTTGCTCTTTCTCCTTACTCACTCGTGAGTTGTTCATGTTGTTTTGGGATTCACACGTGACTTGACAACTCATCAGGTTAAACTCAATTCCACTCGAGTTAGCTTTAGAGAAGGTCTTTATAACCTATAAAAAAAGGGAAAACTCTAAAAATACATCAGTCGCTCAAAGTGTATACATTTTCTAGACAAAAAAAAAACTTAACTTCTCAAAATAGAACAGTCGCTCAGTCACTTAAAAAATTGTACTTTTTATGTAAGTAACTTTTAAAAATGCTTTTTGGGAAAGTACTTTTTGTGCAAATAACTAATCTGAAAAGTACAAAAAATAAATTGCCTAAAGTACATTTAATAGGCCGCTCAAAAACATTTCTGAAAAGTTACTTACATAAAAGTACAATTTTTTTAGGCGACTGGTCTATTTTGAAAGGTCAATTTTTTTTAAAAAAAACAGACAAAACTTTAAACGATTGTTCTATTTTGAGAATTTAAAAGAAAAAAAATGAAAATTATTTCTTTCCATCCACATGTTGACAAACCGGTTAACAACTAACGATAAAGAATATGCTGACGAAGTTCTCCCTTACATGTCTTTTGGGAGGAGAATAGTGAAAAGAGGAGTGAAATTATGTACTGTAATTTTTATACCGGGAGAAATTAGAGGTGAGAGGAGTGAAATTATGTTAATTTTTTAGGAGATACAAAGAGAATGGGGAAATGAATTTGACTTTAGTCCTTTTGTTTCCGAAGTACTCCCTCGCATCAACTAGCAATAGTTTGATGTGAACCTTTAGGAATAATTCATTAAATTATTAAATTGATTAGATCTAAACTAATAACATATCATTCGTATGATCTCACTAAAGATAGCCACATGCATAAATCGAGCACATCAATTACAATATATACATGCTTGAAGATTATTTTAAATACAAGATATAAATAGCCTAAGCTTGTTAACTAATAATAAAGTGTGTGTGTGAGAGAGAATGATAGGAGTTATGGGGTTTCGAGAAACTGAGTTTAGGTACAACGAGCAAGCACCAAGGGGATTCTCTACTAGGGTCAATCAAGACCATACATGGTCATTCTTATTTTTCAACTTTCCTGATGCGTGGACCGTGGTACAACTGTGGAGACTGTTCAAGAGTCATGGCGAGCTGGTTGATATTTACATGGCAAGAAAAGGCTACGGAACGGACATAAATTCGGGTTTGCTAGGTTCAAAAAAGTAACAGACGTGAGACGAATGGAAGAGAAGCTTAATGCTATTTGGATTGGTAGTTTTAAGCTGAGGGTGTTCTACGAAGGAAGCAGGCGGGATTTGAAACCAAAGAGGGTGGTAAAGCGTGATCATGGCATGGACGAGACAAAGACGAGATGGAGAGTGATGGAAAAGTCGCAAACTAAATCGTATGCAAAGGCGATAAGGAATGTGGGAGATGTCCATAGCAGGATGAACCATAGAAAGATAAATCATAGCTTTGTGGACCCGATTATAAAACATGACGACAACAAATGCATAGTGTGGGAAGTATCTAAAGATATAGCTCCCTTTTTGAAGGAATGTCTGATTGGTAAAGTTTCAAGTTTGTCTCATTTAAAGTCAATCTATAATCTCTGTTCGACAGAAGGATTGGGTGAGTGTCAAATAAAGTACTTGGGTGGGTTTGTTGTCCTAATAAAGTTTAATTCAGCAAAAACTACCGAGAATATCCTCACGAATATAAATCATGACATCTCAAAAGAGGAGTATCAGATACTCATTGCCTAGAAAGACTAGTCTGGTTGAAGGTAAGGGGGATTCCTGTCCTTAGCTGGGAGGAGAGGCTTTTTAAAAAGATAGGTGAAATTTGGGGAAAGGTTATTGGGACAGACAACTGTTCTTTTGATGAAACACACTCTTTAACAGCCGGTTGGGTGTTAATCGCAACTAAAATTATGGACAAAGTGATGGGTCAATGTGGCATTAAGATAAATGGAAGAATGTATCAAGTTTTCGTCAAGGAAAGTTGTTGTATGGATGAGGAGTGGGATCCACAAAAAGCGCATTAACAGGTTACTAGCAACGAGGAGGAGGAACTTGGTAGCGAGAACGAGTCCAAAGAAGATTCTGATTAGGAAGAAGGTGATGGGTATGAAGATGAACAATGGGAAGATAGCGATGATTAGGTGGATGAGGATG
>BQNB010003119.1:53713-117723 GCA_026074375.1 Tanacetum coccineum | reverse complement strand
AAAAGAGAAGGTGGATTTCTTGCAAATGAATGTGAAACAAATGAGAACCAACACCCTTTTCCTTAGTGGAAAATGGTTTATATATCCTAGGCTCTTAATGGGCCGTGGGTTTTACTTAGTGGGATGGGCTCGGGTTTGACTTGGGCTTTAGCCCGATACACATACAATATTAGCTTACTAAGTGAGCCCGATTCCTGATACTAGCCTATTACAACGTTACTTAAATAACTGACCGAGACATAATATTAATAATGAACAAACTTCCTTGTTCAACTCAATATTTTAAGGCTAACAATCTCCCCCGAAGTGAGTTCATTGTGACCCTCCTTCGTGAGATCAATGAGATTGTTTTTGTCATTAAGCTCTTGTGGTCTTGGTCTCTATCTTCGTTGTAGGCTTGTTCCTTCATGCTGAGTGATCTTTGATCCTGAACCTTTGTCATTGTATTTCGACTTTGTCTTTAGTTTCAAGATCTTTAAATCTTTCTCCTTGCTTGTCTTTAACGTCTTTGCCATCTTGCAATCTTGTATCTTGACCAACATGCTCATACTTTGCATCATCTTGAAAGCTTGCTAACAATCTTCCTTGATAGACTTGATATCTTAAAGGAAGATCTTGTATATCAGAGTTTGCGGAAGTCTTTGTCTTTAATTCTTGAGCTTTCTTGATTCTTGAATCTTGATGCTTATAGTATGTCTTTGTAGTTTGAGCATGAGCATGTGGTGATGAATTCGACTCTGCTAGAATGAGGTATCTCCATCCCCATCTTTATATGAATCCTAAAAGAAAACAGTCAAAAATAAAGCTTGTGGACGAATATGGCTTTGTCATTCACCCGGATTTGGTTGGATTAACCTCTAGTTCCGTGAGGACCAACCGGTGATTAGGTAGATTCAATTTAGAAGAATCTCCTTGACAGGATTTCCAGCTTAAAGCATAAGATCCTCTAACACAGATGTATTAGATTCACCATGCTTGCTTGTTCTCTTTACCAGAACGTCTCAAATTAGACAACACGATAAGAGTAAATCAGTTAGTTATTATCTTACCGATTGAGTCGTCAATTCATTTACTGGACCAAAATTGATATCCAGTTGACACAAGCTTGATTCATATAGAATCTCGCAAGTCACCTACCACAAAGCTGTTTGAGGTTGATTCTGGAAGGATTTCCATTCATCACTGTGAACACTAAAGAGTATCACTCTGAACGTTCTGGCAAAATCACAAGGATAATGCGTAGGACTCTTGTTAACAGCTTGTGAACTTAATGATGTTCAACAAGTGTTTGTAATGGAATGTGTCCTAATAAGATTTATTTTATTGATCTCTTCGCTCTAGACTCGATTTGTGCGTTTTGGTTTTAGTAATCGGAGGCTGGAGCAGACTGCCACCTATTCAATATTAACTAACTCGGAGTGAGGAAGTCAATAGAAGTCGTGTGTATCTCCATGACAAATGAGACAAGTATCTTTTGAGAGAAACATGAATGGCTGGGAAGGGTTGTGCAGTGCATCACTAGGTCTATGATGTCTTCTCTTCAATACCAAAATTCATCTTTGTGAATCTAATTGATTATGTATTGACCCGGTTTCTGCCTAAAGTTGTGTAGAGGGCTTCTTTGTTTAGATCCTTTATCCATACATTTCTTTTTAATTCTTCAACCCTTTCAATGCTTACCAAGACGTCATCATTACCACCATATTGTGATTGTTTCGGTGATAACTTAAGTCATTAGTCGGCATTATTCCCGTCATCATTCATCTCAAATCATCCCTAAGGACTATATTTCTAGCTATGGATTATCCCTGGGTAGATCCCTCCGGTTCTGGTTGGATCATAGGACTAATGCCTAACCTAACCACCTTATGACTTCAGAATCATCGTGAATTAAGATGTTGTTGGGTATTAGATCGAACCGTAAAACCTTTTTTGAAAAGCATTGTGAGTCATTTAGATCATTTATTATTTTCAAGATCACATTTTAATTACATTTATCCCCTTATTTTAAACACTAAATCAATTAGTTTTGAAATACCTTGTGATTAAAGTTTGTCTTGAAAAACATGTGGGGAAAATGTTGCAGCATGAATTATATGGAATTTTTTCTTCTTGCTCTCCCTCAATTTTACATATGTTTGATACTACAAAAAAATGATACCAAGTTGTAATTTAATTATAAAATTGAGGGTGAGGGCAGTGTTGAGCACACAATTTTGAAAGATTATGAATTGTCATTGAAGAATTCTTGAAAATTTGTGCTTAGACACCAAATCATATTATAACCATCATTCTATTGTAACTTGTCATTGTTATTGATTAGTTATTAAGTGACTTTTAATAATGTTTTGAATACATAAGAATTGTCGTGAGATGATGTGTCCAAAATTATTAAGACTTTGTTTTTCAAAAAACTCTCCCTCAATAATAGAACCAATTGTAAACTTGTTGTCTTTGAAAACTTTTTGAGGGAATGAGTGTTGAACACACAATTTTGAAAGATACCAAATGTAGCAAAATTTCTTGAAAGAATTGTGTTCAACGCTATAAAAAACATATGTTAGAAGACTTCTCTTCTAATGTTAAGGATAAGCGCACTTATGCGTACACTATCCTTTTCTTGAGCCTAAATATTTGAATGTCTTGTAAGAACAGCTCAAGACCGAGAAAAATTAATTTTCTCGTTGTGAGGATAAGTTATCTTTATAGATAAACTTTCCTTTATTTAAAGTCCGGGTTATGTACTAATATTTGCACATAAGCCATTGTTATGAGCTATAACCATTGAATGTTTTGAAACGTAGCTCAATACCGAAAAGACTTCTCTTTTCGTTGGCAAGGATAAATGCACTTAAACGTACATTCTCCTTTGTCATTCGGGTTCGAGTTGCAATATGAAATTGATTACAAGTAATAGAGAAAGTAGAAATGACATGTTTTGAAACTTTTGAACTCTTGCTCGAACTTCATTTACACGCCCGTGTCAATATTAATCGACATTTCTGGGTACGTAAATGTTATCGATTCCAAGTTAGGATAAGTTACCTTTATAGATAAACTTTCCTTTATTTGAAGTTCGGGTTATATACTGATTTGCACATAAGCCATTAAGAAAATTAGAAATGACATGTTTTGAAATATTTGAACTCTTGCTCGAACTTCATTCATACACCCGTGTAAATGCTAATCGACATTTCTAGGTACGTAAATGTTATCGATTCCAAACGAGAAGATTCTTTTTGTGAAACATTTTCTGATTTTCTGATTTTTTGATTTTGTAATTTTCTTTTTCAAATTTTATATTTTTGTATTTTTCTTTTTTTTCAAAAATATGTACATGTTGATGTTTGATGAAATATCAAGTTGATGTTTGATGAAATATCAAGCAGATTCATTTGTTAGAACCTCCAGTTCTGCTAGAGTCAAACATCTCATACCAATTTGTCTGACAAGATACTTAAACCTATCTTTAGGTAAGGCTTTAGTAAGCATATCAGCTAATTGGTATTCAGTTCTGACAAAGTATAATTTAGTTATACCATTTTCAACATGTTCCTTGATGAAATGATATTGAGTATGGATATGCTTGGTACGGGAGTGATGTACGGGGTTGCATGAGATTGCTATAGCTGACTAAGAGTCGTAATACAACGGTATTTTGTTGTAGTTGAAGCCATAATCCTTAAGCTGTGTCCTCATCCACATTACTTGAGCACAACTTGCAGATAACGTCACGTACTCTGCCTCTGATGATGACATTGCAGTGTAGTCTTGCTTCTTTAACATCCAGCTGACTAACTTATCACCTAGGAATTGTATTCCTCCAGAAGTGCTTTTACGAGTATCAAGACATCCGGCATGGTCGACGTCTAAAAAAGTTGTTAGTTCAAAGCCAGAATCCTTCGGATACCAGAGTCCCATGTTAGTGGTTCCCTTTAAGTACCGAAAGATCCTTTTAACCTCTTTGAGGTGTTTTTCAGTCGGTCTTGCTTAATAACGTGCACAATAACATACTGCTTGCACTATGTCTGGTCTACTAGATGTCAGATACACGAGTGACCCGATTTTACTGCGGTAGTCAGTTTGGTCTACGAGTTTTCCACTCAAGTCTGCATCCAATTTAGGTTTAGTAGCCGTTGGTGTACCAATGCTATCACATTTACCCATACCATGTTTTTAAGTATTTCTAAAGCGTACTTGGCCTGATTGATAAAGATACCTCTTGGGGATTGGTGGATCTGAAGTCCTAAGAAGAATTTCATTCCCCTATTAAGGACATTTCAAATCTACTGTGCATTAGTTTTTCAAAACGTTTAGAATATTTTGGGTTTGTGGACCCGAAAATGATGTCATCTATGTAAATTTGCACAAGTAGAATGTCCTCCCCGTATCTAATCATGAATAGAGTAGGGTCAATGGTACCTTTAGTAAAACCCTTGGACATCAAGAAATTTGAGAGTTCATCATACCAGGCTCTTGGAGCTTGATTTAATCCATATAGAGCTTTCCTTAGACGGTAAACTTTTTCTGGATGATCAAGATTAACGAACCCATCTGGTTGTTCAACATAAACCTCCTCCTTCAATGGACCATTAAGAAATACCGTTTTCACGTCCATCTGATAAATGGGAAAAGATTTGTGTGCAACATAGGCAACGAAAATCCAAACAGCTTCCAAGCGAGCAACTGAAGCAAATGATACTTCAAAATCAATGCCCTCTTCCTGAGCATATCCCTTAGCTATAAGTCGTGCCTTATTTCTAATTACAGTTTGATCTTCATCCTTTTTGTTCTTCCATAACCACTTTAGCTTGATTACAGTCTTACCAAAAGGTTTGTCGACAAGTTCCCAGACTTGGATTCTGTCGAACTGATGAAGTTCATCCTGCATTGCTTCGATCCATGCGGAATCAGCCATTGCCTCCTTAATGTTTTTCGGGTCAACAATACTCACGGTGAGCATGAACATACACATTTTAGGATCTGTTGCAAGTTTTCGTCTAGTTTGCACTAGCTTGGATGGATTTCCACGAACTTGAGATAATGGATGATCTTTTGTCCATCGGTGTTCAGATTGATAAGGTTGGTAGAATGTATGCATGTTTGAATTATCTACAAAGAGACTAGATGACTCAACTTCTTCATGTACCGGTATACTGAAGATGTTGTAGAATTCGTTGTCGTCAACATGTGCATTATCTACTTGATTTTCTGCTTGATCATTATTGTTTTCCTCAGCATTGACATTGGTAGTTGGAGTGACCGGAGTTGATGTAGATTGAGTATTTGCTGTAGGTTGTGTGTCTTGTTGTGTAGAATTATCGGTAGGAGGAGAAGACTTGTTGACACTTGAAGAACCTGCAGTGAAAAATTCATCGTACAACAGACCGAATAGAAGATCCAACTCTTGTTGTGACGGAGTTATCTTTCTTGCTTGAGGAACAACTTTTTGTAATGGGGGTACAGGGCCAAAGTTGTCATAATCTGACACCTTTTGTTGTTCTTAAGGAACGAGGTCTGATGTATCATTATCAATAGACATCTCTTGTCGTTGGGGAACGGGGCCTGAAGTGTTATTTTTAGCAGACGCCGTTTCCTTGAATTCAACAAACTTAATATGTACGGATTCAACTATTAATTGAGTTCTCTTGTTGTAAACACGATATCCCTTTGACTGAGTAGAATATCCCACCATGACACATGGATCCCCTTTTTCTTTCATCTTGTCTAAATTCTCACCATCTCTAGTTAAGTAACAAATGCAACCAAAGATGTGAAGGTGTTTAATAGAAGGTTTCCTGTCATTAATGATGTGATATGCCGTCTTTTCATGTTTCGAGATGATGATTGATCTAATCTGAGTATAGCATGCGGTTGCGATTGCTTCAGCCCAAAAGAATAATGGAAGCTTAGAAGTTGAAAGCATCGTTCGAGAAGCCTTAACGAGAGTACGGTTTCGTCTTTTGACAATGTCATTCTGTTCAGGTGTTCGAGGAGTGGAATTTTGATGTTCAATGCCTTCTTCTTTGAAATATGCATGGAGTGTCTTGTTTAAGAACTCTGTGCCTCTTTCAGTTCGAACATTAATTACTTAAGCCTGAAGATTGCGTTGAATCATCATAAGAAAGTCTTTGAGAACTTCTGGTGTCTCATCCTTGGATCTCAAAAAGAGAGTCCAAGTGTATCGAGAATAGTCATCAACAATTACCAGAATGTATTTCTTTCCATTTATACTTTCAATCCGCATTGGACCACATAAGTCCATATGGAGCAAATTTAGCCTTCCTTTCAAACTTGGAACAACCTTTGTCTTGAATTAGCTCCTTTTTTCTTTACTCACTTCACAAGATGATCATAGTTGATCCTTGACATATTTCATCTTAGATAATCCAATCACGGCATCCTTCTTTGAAAGCACATTGAGGTAATCAAAGTTAAGATGAGAAAGTCTTCGATGCCATAACCATGCTTGAGTTGGTGAAGCTTAGCCATGAAACAAATTAGAGTTGATGATGTTGTTTCTTGAAGAGAAATTGTATAGGGATCAGATCCATGATTACCAGTGAGTAAATCGTTTCCCTGAAGATCTCTCACATAACAGTCGATTTCCTAAAAGCAACCTCCAAATTCGCATCACAAAATTGGCCAAGCGAGAAAATATTATGATTGAGGCCTTCACCGTAATAAACCCGTTTGATCGTGATGTTTCCTTGAATCAAATCTCCATAACCAAGGATTGGAGCAAATTGATCATTGCCAAAACGAACAGTACCCAGAAATTTCTCAACGAAATTGCACAGCAGCTTAAGATTGCCAGTCATATGCTTCATGCATCCAGAGTCAACAATGAATAGGACGAGTTGAACAATCTGCAAGAGAATTAGAGGACGATGGAACATTTGACAAATTGGATCCTAAGGAGTTGGATATCTTCAAGACATTAGTTATCCTAGAGAGAATGTCTATAGTGGGACTAATACTTGTTGATACATTTTCTTTTCCTATTTTAGGCATCCATATCTTTTTGGTCTTATGTGGCTTAGGTGCCCATTTATATCATGATAGACAATTCTTTTCTATCCACCATTTCTATGCCTGATTTGTATTCTCATACAACTCCCTAAAGTAGCTCTTAGATTTCTGAATAGTGGTATCTGGTGCAATTGTTTTCTTATGGGGTGTTGCAACAGATTTGTTCGCTTTATTCTTGGGTTTTCTAGCACTAATAGGCACTTGTGTAGGCTTCTTAGTTCTAGCATTCACGTCATTCAGATATTTAAAAACACAAGAATCATGATTCGAATTAAACACATATTTTCCATAAGTAGTACAAGCAGCATTAACATTTGAAGTTCTAGATTTTAAACTGTCATTACACGCAGTTACAAACTTTGTTTTATTAGAAATACTAGAATTCCTAAGGTGGTCTTCTACTTCAGTCTTCTTAAGCTTCACTTGACTATTGTTTTGCATGACCTTATCTTTCACCTGATTGCTCTTAAGTCGTGGTCTGCTAATACTAGTGTTGTGAGTTACTCCTGTAGATGTAGACACACAATGATTAGTATTCCTAGAGGTCTGAGGTAACTGAGGTGCTCTAGTTTGTGTGGTGCTAGTGGCAATTTGATACATTCCTGGTTTAATCACATTTGTGTTTCTTATAGCTGTCCTTGCTGTTTGAGGCAAAATCTGTGTGTTGACTTGTTTTGATAAACCCGCAGACACATTAGTTTTGGTTACCGACTTTGTATTTGAAAAACTTCATCTCTCAAGAGAGTCTGAAAAAGGAGTCGGTTTTCCTAAAACTGATGGTTTTGGAATTCTTTGAGCATTTGGTTGTCGAACAATAGATGGTCTATCAAATGAAGTTTCCATAGATTTTCCTTTGAATTTCTCAATGAGTTTCTTTAACTCATTTATGGCAATGTTCTTGTCTTGCAGTTGAGCTTTCAAATCTTGTATTTCTATGTATTGTTCTCATTCTTTTAGAAATACAGTGGATCCATTTTGTTTGCAAACTGTGTCATTGTTCATTTGTTCTTGACATTGTTGTAGTTTGTTTTGAAATCTTTTCTGCAAGACATTCACATTCTTTGACTTTATGAAGATACAAGCATTGCAATTCAGTATGAGCATCTAAATCAGATAAAGAATGCAAATAAGAACACATAACATCTTTAGACACACACTCTTGGAGAAGTAGATCATATATGTTTGAAAAATCTGCTTTATCTGATTCAAGTTCGTCAATCTCTTTTTCAAGTGACTGGACGTACTGTAAATCTGCAAACATCTCTTGTTTAAGTTCATGAACAAATGTAAAACTGTCATTTTGGGTCTTTAAGGCAAGAGGCATTAAGCAAACTTTCAAAAGCGAGTCTATATCTTTAGTAGTTGGCGTACGAAACTTATCATAAGTATGTCTATCCCAAGCTAAATCAACAATTTCTTTGAAATGATTTATGTTATTAGTCATGACATTATATGCTTGTCGACTCTTACTTATTGACTTTTGATGTGGCAAAAAACCTATGTTCTTAACTAAGTTTGGTTTAATTTTAACAAACGTTTTTCTCTACATTTTCCTACGAATTTCATTTGCACGTGCCAACTGCTGAAGATGTTCTTGTGAGGGTGGTTTAAATATTTTTAGAAATAAAGAAATGTTCTACTTGTAAGCACTATTATAAAGTGCAAGGACTATTTGTGTCAAGTTAGGAAAGTTTAGTCAACAATCTAATAAGGCTATAAATAGGGTATTTATGCCAAGATTAGATGTAACAATTTTATTTAATCAAAAGGCAAGTTAAGAAATTCTCTCTCTAAACACACACATTAATTACACTTTATCTTCACACACTAGTCATCAATCAAGATCTTAATATTCAATATGTGGTATCAAGAGCCAATGATTGCGGATTAGTGCTTATTTTTAGTGTTTGATTGTGTTAGAGATTAAGAATTTGCTTATTTTGACTGCTTATTTGAACTGCTTATTTTCGTGCTTATTTTTTGTGCTTATTTCAACTGCTGATCTGATTGTTTGTGTGCTTAATCTGTTGCTTAATTATGTGCTAAAAACTGTGCTTAACTACTTATTTGAGCTGATTTTCTGCTTATTTGCGCTAATTTCAGTTGTGTTTTATGCAACTGAAATTGACTGCTTACGGTTTTATCGTAAGGGTCGTGGTAACAATTAGTAGATATTTTGCTTATTCGTGCTTATCTGATTATTTTTTTGTGCTTATTTTTGATAAAATCAGTTTTTTTAAGTCAAATTCGGAATAAGTTGTTATAGTGTGTTTAGTCAAACTCGGTATTGACTATTGGTCAACTGTCAATCTCGAAAAACTATTTCAATCAACACGTTTTTCAACAGATCTAACAGATCTCAGAATTTACTGAGTTTGAAAGAAAAAACAAGCATAAACAAACTCGAAAACAAACTCGGTTTGACCATTTTCGTAACAAAGAAAAGGAATAACATAAAGACAAATTCATAACAAGAATACATCCAAGATCTCAGATTTGTGCTAATTTCTCATATCAAAATCTACATCAAGATTTAAACACATATCATCATAGATCAACAACCATACAACCATAAATCGTACATAACCGACTCGATCTAACCATCATCCTTCTTTTCACAACATCATAACATCACGACCAATAAAAATAGAAAATTAAAAAAAAGGATCTCAGATTGGTTGTTGTTTGGTATCTCATTAGATATTTCATGATCTTTAAAGATCTATTTGACACAACATACCATTTCTTCATAGATTATATTTTTGAAGTGTAGCTTCTTTTAATTTTCGAAAATAAAAAGAAAGATCAAAACAAAAGTGTTTCAATCTTACTTTCTTTCGGGTTAACAAGAGAAACACGAAAAATAGAAAAAAATCAAAAAAGACCTACTCGAACCAAGATCTCAATTTTTTTTGTCACTATTGGTACAAATCTTTCAAGATTACAAGAGTGTGAACCATCTCATCATAGATCTTTTAGAAGCTTAAACTTCCTTGTTAATTTTCGAAATCTCAAAAGAGAAGACAAGAACAACAAATGTCTTTATTTAAGACTGTTTTGTTTGAGTAATCATATGGTTTCACTAAGTCTTTTTTCAATTTTGATCTACTCTCTTGGTCAAGAGTCAATGTCTCTTCCCTATCAGGGGCAAATCTGTTTTCAAGATCAAAAGTATCATATGAGATCTCATACAAACAAGGATTTTCAGATTGAGCTTTCTTGAGGTACATTAGGTTTGCAAAAGTTTATCTACCATTATATATTGAACCTTTAGGGGCTAACATATGAATGGTCTGAATTGACTGGTTACGTTTATAAACAATTTCGTTCAAAAACTTTAATTGTTTTTCCATTGAGATCATTTTGTCAATGTCATTTCCTTCTTTAGCTTTCAAATCCTTAATGACCTTATTTTTCTCCTTTACAAGACCTTCGAAATTTGACTTTGTTAAAAGACTCTGTATGACCAGCTCATCATATTTCTGTTGGATGACAGAGATCTCATAAGCTTTTAACCTTAAACCTTCCTTTATGTCATTTTCTTTTGTTCTAAAACTGTTTGAGTTTCTTTTAACTGACGTTCAATTGTGTCAAATTCTGTTGTACGATTAAGGTAAGTCTTGTACTCCTCAAGCTCAGTCTATTTGTTCTGAAGTGCAATTAAACAACTATCCCTAGAACTATTAGACTCCCCAAGAGTTCTAGTAGTCTCCTCAAGGTTAGATTTTCACTTTTCCAATTCGTGAGATAGTGATGCGTTTGCTTTCTTTAATTGCTTTTGAATTTTTTTATTTTCATCAACATCGAGTTTTAAATTTGCAATTAAATTAGCAAGCGCAGCACGCTCATCATCAAATTTTACAGCATTTTGGTCAGTCTGATCATCATTATTACACATATCTGATGAATCAGGAATGACATTACTGTCAATCGTTTCCACTACACATGTGTTACTAATGGATTCAGGTTGTTCAGAATACTGTCTATTATTGGCAAACACATTATATTCATCATCATATTGTACCTCTTCTAATGGATCAGCATTAACATCGGAGTCTGTAGGTAGGACCTCCTGAATCTTAGCCATGTAACTGTAATGTGCTTCCAATTCTTGTTCATCAATCTCTTCATCCGTGTCCTCTAGCCAATCAGCTTGCTCTGCTTGCAATTGAACACCTTTCTCAGCTTGTTTACACAACAACATCTTCTCCTTGTGATACATGTAGTCTTTAACACTTTTAGGCTTCCTGCATTCCTTAGCAAAATGCCTAAATTCCTTGCAATTAAAACAATGTATCCCAGTCTGTTGCACTACCTGACTGCCTACAGTCTCCCTAGCCCCAGCAACAGTCTCTGTCCCCTGATTCCCAAACTTTCCAGTCTGATTGTCATTCTTATACCTTGGAGAATTATCCACATTCTTGTTTTTGGAGTTTGAAGAAGTTCCGAGGTTATTGTTGGTAGGTTTGTAGAGCTTTTTGAAGTACTTTACAATGAGTGCCAAGTTTTTATGCATTTCCTTATCCTTCTGAGCTTGTTCTAGATCATTGTCTTCTTCAGAAGCCGACTCAGATAGAGGTGTGATTGGTTTGGCTATCTCTTTGCCTTTGTATCTGGTAGATGCTTGAGATCTGGTGGAAGATGATTGGTTTGATGTTGGTGCATATGATCTTTGAGGTTTTAGTGCTTGATAATACGGATCAGGATATGGTTGAGCATTAGCAACAAAAGCTAGTGGATTTGCATTCCTAGCAATCTTCTTAGCACAAATTTCATTAACCTCTTTCTGGTATTTCTTGAGAATGTCAAAGAGTTTGTCATATGATTCCTTGTCTAAGTCAACAGTCTGCTTGACTATAGTCATAAATCTTGACCATTCAGGTTGAAGTTGCTGAATAAATTGAACATTCACCTGCATTGTAGAAACTTCTAACTGGTTTCTCACCATCTTATTCATCATCTTATAAAACCTGGAGCAGTATGACTCAATTGACTCTCCATCTCTTGAAGTAAACTTACCAAACTCCCAAAACAAACTTGTATTGACATCCTGCTTTTGAGAGATTTACCCTGCTGGAGTCTTTCAATAGCTATCCACATCTCATGAGCTGTCTTGCAAGCATCAACAGTGGAATAGATTTCATCCCCAATTCAAGTCAACAACAAGTGGATTGCTTCCTTTTCAGCATTAAGATGTGCTTTGTTTTCTTCAGAAATATTCAACAGTGTCTCGGACACTGTGTGTTCAGGAATTGCTGGAGCATCATCTGTTGCAGGTTGTGCTAGAACTTTGACATTTGAAAGCTTGTAGGGACCTTGTAGAATGCATTTCCTTAAGGCATCACCATTTGGTTTCGTGTCAACATATCTCATGAAACGTGATTGCCATTGAGCATATCTACCAGTTGCAAGCATTGGTGGATGATCCCTTGAACCATCTGCTATAATGTTGTTATGCATTTGACTGTCTGTTGTAGATGTTGTGATTAGAGTGTCATGATGAATGACTTGTTTGTTATGAAGTGAAAATGATTTGTAGGATCTTAAGACGGTAAAGTGATTGTTGTTGTTGTGGAAATCTAGTTCACGAGATTTTACAAGTCTTGATTAAACCGAGAAAACACGTGAGTATTTCACGGGATTTTACTAAATCAAGAAAAACCGTGAAAATAGAATTGTTGTTGGTGAAATCATTATTGTTGTTGAAGAACTTGAACTTTTGTTAACGATTGATGAGCTAAACGATGAACGATGCACAAACTTTGAACTTGAGATGATTAACGGTTGATTATAACTCAAATAAGGACTAACGGTGCAATCACGATTCACTTTGGAGGATTAACGGCTGATTTATAACTTAAAAGGATTAAAGGTGAAAATTAGTTTCAACAAAGAGGGTTAAAAATCCAACAAGGGATGAATGAAGAAGTGGTCTTTAAGTCCAGGGACTATAGTTGTCAATTTTGAAATTTAGTTAATTAAGACAACAGTTCCCTCCATTTTATATCTTCATTATCGTTTAAAAAAATCTTAAAAATGGAACGATTTGTTTTAACTTCTTGCGGGCTCGATTATTTATCGTCGACACAAACTAAATATACCACGATGATCGTTGAAAGACCGCGATCGAAATGGTATGGGTTAGAAGATCCGCGATCAACCGAAGCACGAAACCAAAAAACCCGAAACACGCGTATACTTCGCCTAACACTTGAGGTATAGTTCGCCCAAGTTTCTAGTGGTATAGTTCGCCTAAGATAATGTATAACTCGCCATAAAAGAAATGTATAACTCTCCTTTTTCTCACGTATAAATCGCCTCTACAAGTAACGTATAACTCGCCACAAAAAGAAACGTATAATTCGCCTTACAAGAACCGTATAAGTCGCCCAACAAGAAACGTATAAGTCGCCTTACAAGAACCGTATAAGTCACCTTACAAGAACCGTACAAGTCTCCCAACAAGAAACATATAAGTCGCCTTACAAGAACCGTATAAGTCGCCTTGTAAAGAACGTATAACACGCCTGCAGGAAACCGTATAGTTCGTCCAAATGCAATGGTATAGTTCGCCTTTGTGTATAACTCACCCAAAAATGACAAAACGTACTATGTCCTTTTTGCAAGAACCACCCAACACAGATCCACCAAAATATGGATGGTGTTTTTTCTCTTTTTCAAACCGTGTAGGATCAAAAAGAAATAAGCTAATAATAAGCTATGTTTACCACAAGAAATAAGCCACGAAGAAGCTAGAGTATAAGCTTCGAGAAATTAGTATGAACATGTTTATCAAAGAAAAACTCATAAGAGTAAGTAACAAACACAGTAAGCTTGCTTTTAAGAAAGCAATATATATGGCTACTATTACTTGTCAAACCAAAACGCACCCTTATTGGTCTAACACAAAAACAAATGTTTTTAAGCTATGTAAACAGGAAAGCTACAAAAAAGATAAGCCCAATAAAGTTAGTAGAGTTACTGTTTGTTGATATGGGCTACAAAAAAGAAAAAAACAGAATGAAAATACGCTATGTGATTTTTAAAAGTGAATAAGCAAGAATAAGCCGAATATAAATAAGTCTTAAAAAAACAAAATAAGCTAAACCAAAATAACACAACGAATCACTAAACCCACCCGAGGCTCTTGATACCACTTGTTATGACAAAATAACCATTTCACTTCCATGATTAAGAACAAGAAAATAAGGTAGAAGATGAGAAGGAATTTTAGAGAGAGGTTAGAGAGAGAAAGTAGAGAGGAAAAAGAGAAGGTTGATTTCTTGCAAATGAATGTGTAACAAATGAGAATCAACACCCTTTTCCTTGGTAGAAAAGGGTTTATATACCCTAGGCTCTTAATGGGCCTTGGGTTTTACTTAGTGGGATGGGCTCGGGTTTGACTTGGGCTTTACCCCGATACACATACAATATTAGCTTACTAAGTGAGCCCGATTCCCAATACTAGCCTATTACAACGTTACTTAAATGACTGACCGAGACATAATATTAATAATGAATGAACTTCCTTGTTCAACTCAATATTTTGAGGCTAACAAGAATTATACAAGCACCACAAGGCATCGGTAGCTAACTATTTTCTGGTGGACACCGGACGAGAAGGATTACCAATGACATTATCCAATGGGTGATCCTTAGACCATTTTCCAAGATGATTATGTGGTTGAATAACTTGATTAGATTCAGTTGAAATAACATCCCCAGATGATGACTCTTCAGAACAAGGTTCTGGAGCGAATACGTATACAAAGAGATCATTGTCAGCATGAGCAAAAGGGTTGTCTTCGATAGTAGGTCCAACTGCAACACCTTGATGTGATACAGGAGCTCGTACTTCAGATGATAACGGTGAATGACTTGTAGACAACGCATCTGGATCAATTGTTGTAGAAGAAGGTGTACTGGCTGAAACAACTGGATCTTGAACTACAAGAGCAGGAGGAACCAGTCTTTCAACACTAGGGGATTCCAAGTATTCATCGAACATTGGTTGAAATAAAATATCCAGATCTTTATTGGTTGGGGATACATAAGGAGGTGCAGGGACTGGATTTGGTACGAGCCCTAAACTGATTTGTCCAGGCATCATTAAATTAGGCTCGGGTCCTGAACTGATGTGCGCAGGAACCATTTGCTTAGTCAACTCATCAAATTGGACGTGAATGGTTTCCATGATTCATCTTGTTCTCTTGTTGTAGATTCTATAACCCTTCTTATTGGGAGCATAACCAACGAAAATCCCAATGTCTGCTTTTGCGTTTAATTTTCCAAGATCTTTGCTGTCATTTATAGGGTAACAAAGGGTACTAAAAACTCGGAGAAATTTGAGATCAAGATTCCTGTCATGCACAAGCTCATATGGGGTTTTATTGTGACGAGTATGAATTAGGGATCTGTTTTGGGTGTAACAAGCAGTAGCAACAGATTCTGCCCATAGAAACATCAGAGCTTTAGAAAATACCAGCATTGTTCGAGCAGCCTCCACAAGAGTACGATTCCGTCTTTCGACAACGCCATTCTGCTGAGGAGATCTCGGGATAGATTTTTGGTGAGTGATGCCGACACTTTCATAGAATCCAGTCAGAATGTGATTAACAAATTCTATACCATTATCTGTGCGGATGAATCTGACAATTTTATTGAGACCAACTTGTATTTTCTTTAAGAATTTAATGACAAACTCTGGAGTTTCGTCTTTTGACCTAAAAAACTTAACCTAAGTAAATCTTGAATAATCATCAACGATGATCAAAACGTACTTCTTCCCATTTATACTCTGCACTCTCATTGGTCTACATAAATCCATATGAAGGGTATGTAGAACTTCCATAATGGTGTTTTCAGTTTTGGGTTTGTGGGTATACTTTTTACTCTTTCCTAGTTGACAAGCAGAGCAAAGGTGGTCTTTCTTAAACTTCAACCTTGGTAAGCCTCTAACCAGATCTTTTCTTGCAAGATCATTGATGGTATCGAAGTTCAAATGATTTAGCCGACGCTGCCACAACCATGATTTGTTTTTCGAGGCTTTGGATAGTAAGCAGATCGGAGAGGACGTCATCATGTCTTCAACTAAGATAGTGTACAAGTTTGAGCCACAAGAGCCTTTAAGTAACTCCACACCATCTATATCTCTGACATAACACGAGTGTGTTTTGAATGCAACTTTGAGATCTGAATCACAAAATTGTCCTACAGAAAAGAGATTGTGCCTAAGTCCTTCCACATAATATACCCTGGGGATCACACTATCACCAATCACATAATCTCCATAACCCATAATAGCACCAAAATGATCATTCTCAAATCTGACTGTCCCGATGAACTTTTTCATGAAATTCTTGAGCCATGAGCGATTCCCCGTTATATGTTTTGAGCAGCCTGAGTCCAAATACGAAAGGACGATCTATACGACATGCATTTGAAAATAGACGAGGATAGAGAGTGTGGAATATTGGATCCTCAATTTCTGTTGGGGTCATGTTGGTTAGTAGAAATAGCAGATATCATAGGAACATTAATTGTCTGTGTCTCAGCTATAATAGGAGTGCTAGTGGAAATTGCCTTATCCTTTTTGTTTCTACGTTTGTATCTAGTTAATGGTTTCTGAGTAGTGTTACTTAATCTCTTAGTGATCACACTTTCACTAGTACTAACATGTACTGGTTGCTGTAAAGGCACTACTTTGGATTTAGTAAACCTAGTTAAAGGGCACTGTGCTCCTAAAGTAAATCTCTTTCCAGTAGGCTTCCACTGATAACTAACATTGGCAAATAATTTGCCTGTTGCTTTGCAAACTTGCTTCACTTTTCTTAACACATTTTTAACAGGAGGCATGCATAGACTTCAAATGTTTCACAACACACTGATCATGATTAGAAGAAATTAAGCATTTGTTACATGTCTTACACACATATTTAGAATTCAAATTAATTATAGTATACTTATAGCTAATACTAGAATCAACACGATTTTTTTGTTTCAAATTAGACCTATTGTTCCTAGGGTGATCTTCTAGTTTTTTCTTGTTGACACTTTTAGTTGGAAGGATCCTAGTGTTCTTTATGCTCCTAGGCTTTGACCCGCTAGCTTCAGTGGAACTGCTTACTCCTGTAGAAGCAATCACAGGCACATCATTCTTTCGCATTATCTGTTGCTTAACATGTGTTTGTGTGTTATTAGTTGAAGTATCGCATGTTTCCTTAAAAGTAACTTGCTTTTTCCTAGTCAAAGGGGTAGTGGCAGTTTTTTTATCTCTTTTACTTAAATCTTTTGGACAAGTGCCGATCACATATTCTAACAATTCCTGTGATCTTTTAATGTAAAGGCAGGCATATACAAGCGCATTATCTAATGGTTGTCTAATTCTAGCCTCTTCTACAATCTCACAAAGCATTTTTACACTTTCTTTAAGATGTTTGAGATAATCGAGATGAGCTTCCTTATTGTTCCTAATGCGAGGAGGGATTGGTTCAATATTGACTGCAAACATACCGGGGGCAAGAACTTTTTGTGTTTCAGTATTCATAGTGACGCATTTCATTTTTCCTTTTAACTGAGCCTTTAGGTTTTTAATTTCAGATAACAAAGAAGTTGTCTTTTCACAAGTTTTAGCACGCGTTATCTTAATAAAATCATACAATTCCTTGTAATGATGCTTAACTTTCTCATTCTCTGCCCTAAAACGTTCATTTAGATCTTAAAGAGCAGTGAATTTTTCAGTTAAATCTTTGTTCTGAGAATCTAAGGCCTTAAAGTCAAGAATATGATCTGCCTCTCTACGTTTCTCTTTCAATTGAGAAATTTCCTCCTTCAATTCTCTAATTGTATTTCCCCTTCCTTGAAGCTGTTCTTTTAGTTTTCTGATTACAAAAACTGAGTCAAATGCAGGAACATCCTGAGACGTCTCTGATTTGTTGTTCCCAAAACTTTCTTTAAGGTGTTGATACTTCAATTGCAAATTTAGGTGTTCCACCTTGAGTTTGGAAAAATGTTTTACCATTTCATTATGATCGTCTTTTTGAATCTTGTGTTTCAGATTATAAATCTCAGCTTCAAGGTTGACAATACGTGCTCGTTCTATAGTGTAGGCATTATGCATTTCAGAAAATCTAGATACAATATTCTCAGAATTCATTACACTATACAACAGTTCATTGGAAAACAATCAGCAATTAGGTTCTCATTTTCAATGAGAAGAATTTTCTTCTCAATTTCAGCACTTTCCTTGTCCACAGCATTTTGGCCCACCTCAGCTTCTATTTGTTCAAAAATTTCTTTTATTTCTTTAACTTCTTTAATAAGAGCCTTTTGGACTCCCTCAAAATGTTCTTTAAGCGTTTTGAAAAATGGAATGACTTCAGTAAGGTAACATTCTTTTGTGTTCGAAACCTCTTTCCCCTTCTGTGAGACCAGAGGGGGTAATCCTCTTTTTAAAAGTTTGGCAAAGTCCGAAAAAAGTTGTATAAGTGTATAAATATTAATTTTTACTTAACTTTTTGTTGGAAGAACTCTGGGGACAAGCCTTACAGGTGTATTGGGTAGATACACCGTCAATTTTGAAATTGGTTTCGGTATCATTTTTGCAATATCTGAGGACCAAAATATCTGTTCGGGGGTCAACTGTCTTTGTAAGGTAAAAGTAGCAAGATAATGCTCTTTCGAGTAATCTGGGGGTCCAATCTTAATCTTGTTATCAACCCACAAAGTACTTTTCATTTTATCAAGCATTCCAATTCTAGTTTTCTCAGCTATGTCAAGAGTTTCCTCTGAGTCATGCACAATAGTGAGGGTATGATTGGTCTTGACTATCTCATGACCATTATAGAGAGCAAACTGAACTTGCTTTGCTTTGGTGAGATATAAGGGATTCTTGTAGCCTATTGCTACCTTTCTTTATTCATCATAATAAGGTTTTGGTTTACATAACATGTGAACTATTTGAAGAGACTGATCTTGTTTGAATAATTTATCTTCAACCTTTTCTTTTAAAGCTTTCATGTCTATAAAATCTTCAAGATATTTATTTTCTTTCTATTTAAAATCCCTTTTCAAAATTGCAACTTCCTCTCTCATTGACTTGTTGTGGCCAATGGTAGAATTAAGTTTCATTTTAACAGAATGAAGTTCCTTTTTCAAAGATTCTTCTTTAATGTTACGATATGTGATAATTATTCTCAGTTGTTCATCAATCTTTTGTTCTTATTCAGTTAATTCAAACCTTGCCCTTTTTCATACAGTTCAACTTGTTCCTTATATCTCGCAAGTTCAGCAGTTAATAATGCATTAACTACTTTGTTCTGCTCATTTGCAGACACACATTGGGCAGCCTGTTCATGCATTTCATTTACTATCATCATGTAAACATCATTTGGTACAGAAGAGACATCACTTTGTACAACTGGCACTGCGTTGTCCTTCACATACTGATCATACATAATAATATTACTATCACTCGTATATTCAGCATCTAAGGCGACAACCTAGTGTAGTTGTACATCGTGATGCATCTCGTGTACTTCGTGATACTCACCAACAATATCTTGATAGTTATCATGATCTTGTACCTCAGATAGGATGTCCGAATCATATGACAGGCTGGCTTCATCATAAATTGGATCTGCTGATGATAGATTTGCCATGAACATGGTCTGTGCAGTAAGAGCCTCATCAACATTAGAGTCAAAAGCATCACATTGATCAGCTTGAAAGATATTATCCACATTTAGTGCCAAATCTTGTACCGGTGGCTTATCCACGTTAGCATCAAAAGCATTATCTTGTCCACCTGCAATAAACAGCAGCTGCTCTTCATCCAAAGCCACTCCATTCTCTTGAGCTTGCATCAACAACATCTTGTCCTTGAAATATTCTGAATTCCGTGGTCGCTTTGGTTGTGTGCAGTTTTTTGCTATGTGCCTTATTCCATTGCAGTTATAACACTTAATCTGCCTTGCTTGACCATGATTTGTATTGCCACCTCTGTTTTGAATTCCCCAATTACCAGTTGCACCTGCTCCCCTTGCATTGTTCCATTGACCTCTGTTCTCTCTACCCTGAACATTCTGAACCACAACTCTGCCATTTTGAACTATGGCTTGGTTCCTTGTATTTGAAGAAGTTCTGAGTTGATTGTTAGTTTGAGAAGGTATGTTTTGTATGATTGGGCAAGAAAGGCAACCGTTTTGGTTAGGTTTTCAATCAAATTGTCAGTTGGGGTAAAACCTGAGTCAAGTTGTGTGTTATCTACAAATTGTTGTTGATAGGAAACTGGTGGGACATATGTGGATTGTGGAATACCTGATGATTGAGTAGGGTATTGTGGAGGTGAAACCTTGGACATTAGGGCAAGAGGATCAATAGCTTGTTGATTGTAACGATCCAACATTAGCTTGTTCTCATTAGCACGTGCCTCGTGTTGCTTCAGGTAAGCATACAGCTGATCATAGTTAGATATTTTCAATCCTCTATTCAGTTTCACTACAGTCACAAATCTACCCTATTCAGTCAACATGTTGTTTACAAACTTTGAGTTAAGCTGCATTTTAGGCATGGTCATCTTAATGTTTCTCATTTTGTTAATGAGCTTTGTAAACCTGACATAGTATTCGTAAATGGTTTCCCCTTTGTTCTGACGGAAATGTTCAAAGTCATCGTATAATTGTGATTCACGTTCATCTTTTGTTAGTTCAGAACCTTCCAGGAGCATCTTCACATTATCCCAAATGTCTTTGGCATCAGTGTAGTGATTGATGAGTGTGTAGATGTCTTTCGGTAAACCTTGAAGTAGGATATTCGTTACATGAATGTCAGCTTTGTACCTATCCTTTTACTCTGGTGAAAGGTTTGCAAAGACTCTATCCCGTTCTGGACCTAGATGAAGTGCACCTTCAGCCACCTTCAACAAGTGTTTCCTTGAACTTTCCTATCTTGAATGGTCCTTCATCAATAGACTTGATTATGTTCTCCCCGTTATCTTTTTCCATGCAGTACAAACGAATACGTTGTTGCCATGACTCAAAATCGGACCTATCAAGCATTGGTGGATGGGTATCAGAACCGGCACACTGGATATCTTCAGAAATACTAGCCATCTTAATTGATTGTGAAATGATATGAATTGATCGTTCAATAATTAGTGAGTGTATGTTTAAAGTGGTGAAGTTAAAGTAAGTGTTTTGTTGTTTTAGATTTGTGAAGTCTAAGGTTTGAAAATTTTCTAAGTGTCAAACAGTAGCTCAAACCGCTGGCAAGTTTACCAAACCGCTTTCAGAAATATCAAACCGTTGGCAAAGAGTCAAACCACTACCAGCTTTCCAAACCGCTATAGTCTAGTTAAGTAAACCGCTACAAAGAAAGTCTTCAAAAACCTGTTATCAAACCGCTATGGATAAACCGCTACTACTAGAATAATCTATGGTAAACCGCTGTTGAAGAAATTACACCAAACCGCTGCGAAGAAAACAAACCACTATAGTTTCATTTCCTAAACCGCTAAGAAAAATATAATTCTTCAAAACCTGTAAACCGCTACAGCAAGCCACTATGATTAAACTTTTAGTAAACCGCTATGAAGAAAATACCAAACCGTTGCTCAAAAACCAAACCGCTAGAGTTCAGTTTCTCAAACTACGATGGAAAGTAAAAATCTTCAAACCAGTAAACCGCTGCTATCCAAACCGCTGTAACAACCACTAACAAACCGCTGTCAGAGTAAGATAAACCTCTGCCTAAAAAGACAAAAAGTAGTACTGTACTATTCCTGACAAACCGCTGCACTGTACGATTGCTACCAAACTGTGGTGAAGAAAAACAAACAGAGGACCAAACCGCGGCGAAGAACAAACGTACTTTTTTTTACCTAAAAACACTTAAAGATCACCCTTTTGAACGTTTTTGTCTGGATTCTTTTGCACAACTCAGTACTAGAAGGTTATAGCAACTAGAAGCACCTAAACTTTAACATAAACAACATCAAAATCTAGGAGAAAATGAAAAATGGGCTAAAAGCTTCAAAAGTACACATTTTGATCTAAACCAAGCAACAAAACGCACATACACACTAGCTAATCATCCCATGGGCTCTGATACAAATTGAAGGATATTGGAAATCATAACACATTGGTAGATGCTAGGGATTGGTCGAATTCCTAAAGAGAGAAAGACTAGAGAGAAAGTTCTAGTAAGAAAAAATGTAAAAGCTTGTATTATGAAAAATGACTAAGCACCTCTTCCATGGGATGGAAGAGGCTTATATATGTTTAACAAAAACTGACCCATGGCCTTTGTAATAGGCTTACACATAGGATTGAATACCCGACCCATTATCGAATGTCATACGATTAATATTAAACTACGAGCTATGATAAACTGTAAAATACACTGGGTGACCGAGTCTTTTTCTTAATCCTAACAAAAAATGTTTCCCGAACTATATCAATCCAATTAGATGAGAAACTAGCTGATGGAGAACATCCGATCTAGCCATCCACACCATGAATAGCTTTTATAACCTTAGCCTAAAGAGATGAACTTTGAGTTCGAAAGCGCCAAATCCACTTAAAAATAAGAGCTCGGTTTAATGCGTAGAAGCTCGAAACTCCAAGATCACCTTTCTCCTTAGAAGCAAGGACATTATCCCATTTTACAAGATAGATTTTCCGGTCTTTAAGATCTACTCCTTTGAAAAAATGACTTCGAATGGACTCCATTTTTTTCAACAGTTGGTATTTAGATGACTTGTTGCAAGAGTCTTTAAATGCTTGTCCATTATCCTAAAAGACATGTATGCATTATTATCAAGAAAATACCAGAAAGTTTGAATTGTATCAACTGAAATAATATCATTGATTATTTGGTTAAAAAGAGCAATACTAATGCAATGATAGGAACTCGCAGATGTTAAGTGGCCAAACCACTTGTTTCACTACCAATGACATTCAACCCAATAACGCCTCCTTACTTATCTCTCTCGGTACTCCCCATGCCCTTTTTTAGTCAATGATTACCGCTTCTCAGCTTCCCTCTTTTTTATAAAAGATCAAAGCATAAAGGAATACCATGTTAAGAACATTGTCTCAATTTCATGTACTAATGTGTGCACATAAATCTAGTCAAATTACAACCTTGAGAGCCGCAATCCTATCTGCATGTAACTTTCCCAGCTCGGGCTCTGAATGTTATACGAGTGATTTTCTTTTGGAAACGGGCGATTTTATTGAACAAAAACTAGCAAGGAGCGAGATTACAAAACAATAATATAGGGGATTTTTGAGCCAATCATTCCATCCGAACAGATAGCTTTAGATCTATACGTACACCTAGATAAAAAGAACTATCATGACATTATCAATAAGCAACTGACTGCGAGATTTTCTTCTCTCGTCAAATAGGAGCTTGTTTCGATGATCCAAACAGTACCACCAAATGAAGTACCAAACTCTTCGAACATCTTTTTGAGTTTGGAATCCGTACAATTGAAACAAGCCAAGACTTATTCATCTGCATATATTCAAGTTGCGTGATCCAAATTCCACCACTCAAACCTTTATTACAATGTCCCAACCAATCCACACCTAAAAAACAAATGTCCCTCATTCAAATAGCATTAGCAAAAATGGGACACGACATATCTGAATGTCAAAACCTCTACGAGAAATGTGAACCGGGGGGGGGGTCTTTTTTTTTTAAAGGTAAAGCACGAGGACTTGATTTTCCCAGGCCAAGAACGTTGATTTTTATCAGGACACACTTAACCCATCTAGTTTATTCACCAATATTCGGGAAGGCATATCTCATCGATAACGTCTACGCGCAGAGGCCACCAAAAATATACCCGTACTCTCCAGATCCAAATTTCCTCTGACAGCAGTAGGTACTACAGTGACAAACGAACCAATTCTACCAAGACTGTCGAAATTGATTTTGCTCGATACGCCCTCTAGAATTCGACGTAAAGGACATACCAACTCGTGTCGCCTATCTCGGATACTAACAGTAAACAACCTTTGAGGATTTTTTCTCAATGGCTTAAAATCTGGGGAAAATTCTTTAAAAATGCCCCATAGTAATGCCAATGAATCCAACCAAATTTTGTTGGACCCCCGTTGTTCCCTCTTATGAGTCAGATATCAAAAACGTACATACCTTTTCTTTGAGAGACAACTTCACTCAAAATCGGAAAGCCAACATGATTTGCCAGTAAATCCATTCCGAATGAATTTTACCACCCACACCGTAATAGCCACAATAACTTTTAGTCCAAATAGAGTCTTTTGCGAGAGAAAACTATCAAACCCACTAATCATCAAGCCTCTATTTAACGCAGAATAACTAGACACGCCAATCCTGCCTCGTTTTTTGTCTGTCAAACATTGTTCCCATTTAACCCAAGAAGCCTTTTACTGACCCGTAATCATGGCCATTAAAGAAATGACTTCTATAGCAACCCAAGATATGAGCACCTATAAAGGAACATTGAAAATAGACATTAAAGACTGGATAGGATCCTAAAACCGATTTCAACAAAGTTAAACGACACCAATAGATAAAGTTTTGGATTTTCCATTGGAAAGGCCAGACTTTACTTTTCACTATCTCTTGCCAATCTTGAACACGTGTCCTAGAACCTCCCGCCACTCTAGTCCCAAGATAGAGAAAGGACACTTAAAACGAGACATCCTAACATTGCAGCCGCTTTGGATGACCCTGAGTACTTTCCACAATAATCCCCATTATCATACTTTTGTCAAGTTAATCTTAAGGCCCGAAGCATGAAATAAGCATTTCAAAATGTGAATCAAAGGGAAATATAATTACTGTCACTAACCACTCCCCTAAGAATATAGCATCAACCGCATAGAACAAATGCGAAAGACATAAAGATTAATCTATCACAAACCTTTAACATCCCGCGTTTACGATCCTTTGAATAGATAGAATGAAGGCTCTCCACACAGGATAAAGAGGAAGGGGATAAATGATCGCCTTGTTTCGAACCCATTAATAGAATTTGAACTCATCGTAAGGACATCCATTGACAAGAATAGAACCCTTAGAAGAAAGAAGGCAACTTGAATCAGTTACGTCATTTACATCTGAAACCGAACTCTTAAGACATCATCTAAAAAATCCCATCTAATCGAATCGAAAGGCCTGTTCAAATCGATCTACTCCTTTGAAAAAATGACTTCGAATGGACTCCATTTTTTTCAACAGTTGGTATTTAGATGACTTGTTGCAAGAGTCTTTAAATGCTTGTCCATTATCCTAAAAGACATGTATGCATTATTATCAAGAAAATACCAGAAAGTTTGAATTGTATCAACTGAAATAATATCACTGATTATTTGGTTAAAAAGAGCAATACTTACTTGCAACGATAGAACTCGCGATGGTTAAAGTGGCAAACCACTTTTTCACTACCAGTGACTTCACCCAAAAAGCCTCCTTCACTTATCTCTCGGTACTCCCCATGCCCTTTTTTAGTCAATGATTACCGCTTCTCAGCTTCCCTCTTATAGTGACAAATGCATTCACAACTTACATCCTTCAGCTCATCGAGATCGACCTCCTCATTAAAAGAAGATGATGTTTGTGCCTTTTCTTGAGCCAACAATTCCTAGAAGAGTAAAATAAATGAATGAGTAAAAAGAAATAAAAAAATAAGAAAAATAATTAAGCTCATGTTTATTAAGGAATATTTTAAATCTTTCATCCTTCATTAGTTGTGACATTATTAAAAGCCAACATGCATCATCTTTGACATTACAAAATGAAATATCAATTCAATTCTTAGCTAATGTTAACCACGTCATATACACCCAACATTTCCTTCTCACTCACAAGAATAAGCAATAACCAGAACATGCCTAAGTAAAGTAAGAAAATGACGACAAATAATTTTACATGCACCAGGCTGCCATCACTTCCACTCATTCATTATATTCTATCTTTTAATTAATCCAATTCTACTGGTCATCAATGTTTGTTCATCATAATCGTGTGTCAAAGAAAATCAAAAAGCTCATGAGATGGGTCTTTTCCATGCAATGTGAGTATGAAAAACAGTGAGGCAAATATTGATTAGACTCATGTGTGTTACCCAAAAAGATAAGGAGGTATAGAATCGAATTTCTTAAATTATAGAATAAGGCTCTACTACTAACTGCTAAGCACAACTTTAATTTTGTCACTAAGAATGATTCTTTAAGGATCAAATGAATACATACTTACAAAACTGATGGTCACAAGTTCCGGGGATGTTAGTGAAGGAATTTAATCAATTAGACATCATGTAGTTTGAAGAGGCTACATCTTTTATATAATAAAGGAAAACCACTTTTGACATAAGAGATTTTGGCACTTCTCATATTCAGTTATATATTCCTAATGATTCACTGTGGTTTTCGTGTGTTGGACGTTTATTTGTCTATATGAGCTTATCTGGTTATCTATGAGCTAAAAAGCTAAAAGCCACCATAAGTTTTTTAATGTGTCCACTTTTCTGCTTAAGGTGAAGCATATTCTCAGCATTGGGTACTTGACTGTTCCCTCTTAGTAGTAATGTGGCAAAATGACTGGGCCGGGTAACGGGTTAAATCAGGATCAGGTTTATTCGAACGGAGTTGACCTGAAACACTTTACTTTTTTTATATAACACATAGAACCTGCAAAAGCATCAGCTGATGACCATAGTATGGTATGGATTTCATGATTAGAGTGTGATATAGAGGTTGAACATACAAAATTAGGCTTTTTTATTTCAATATATATATGCTAAAGATGTTGGAAATTTAGTGCAATTATGGGAATCAGATCATACTTGGAAATGGGTTTGGAGGTACGGAGTGTACACCCATCAAGTCACTGATTTTCCCTAACTCTTTTAGTGGTTAGAATTAAATGGGTGGTTACAAATATTTAATTTGGTCATGTAACCACTAATTCCTAAATTATGGAGGATAATTATGGAAGAGATTAATTGGCCATTAATCTCTAATTAACTCCATTGACTAGGTGTTGAGCATTTCCCCTATAAATAGGGATCATAATTGCATGGAGAAAAATACACATAAAACATAAACACATAGAAACGCAGGGTTCTTGATCTGTGCCTAGAACAAGAACAAACACTTTGTTTTATCCCAAGGAGGTATTCATGATACCCAGGAATAGGGTCGAATAATCTTCTTTGGAAAGTGATTACACGACTTCAAGTGAAATCCGGTAACCATTTTTGGTAATTAGCTAGGCTATTGATTATCTTTACCATGTTCTAGGCTCACCACAACCAACAATCAAAAAAGATTATTCTGTGATAATCAATGGTTGCTGCTGCTATAAGTATGGTGTCTGTGCCTACTACTCCTATACCTGAAGATGGTAGTGATGATGCAACCGTGGAACAAATCAGGAAAAGGGCCTAGTGGGACAATGATGACTATGTCTGCAGAGGTTTAATCCTCAATGGTATGTTTGATTCTTTATTTGATATTTACCAGAATGTTAAATCTTCCAAAGAACTGTGGGATTCCTTGGAGGCCAAATATATGGCTGACGATGCATTAAGTAAGAAGTTCCTTGTTAGTAATTTCACAAATTACAAAATGAGTGATTTAAGACCAACAATACAATGAACTTCTTGGTATACTTGGAAGGTTTACACAACATAAGATGAACATGGATGAGGCCATTAAGGTCTATTGTATCATTTACAAACTCCCTCTTTCTTGGAAAGATTTCAAGCACACATTAAAACATTTGAAGGAGGAATTAACTCTTGTTGAGTTGGGCAGTCATCTGCATATTGAGGAGTCCCTCAGGGCGCAGGATAGTGACAAGCAAAGGGAAACCTTATTTGTGGTCCACAGTATTTGGGCATGTTATGTTAGATCAAAGATTTAGTTATAGGAAATATTGTTTCCTTTTTTAATGATTTTGCATGTTTCTATTATTAAAAATAAGTGGTTTTTCAATTGTATTTTGAATAATTGTGGTTATAAACAAGTAACTAAAATCTAATAAATTTGTTTTGTCTAAACATGGTATGTTTATTGGTTTTGTCTAAACATGATGTGTTTATTGATTTTGGTTATTTAAGTAATCATATGTTCAGAAGCTTAATAATTCAATGAAAAATAATTGGTTCACCCTTTATGTCCAACCTTCAACTGAATTATTCAATCATATGGTAATGTTAATTGGGCAATGTCCACTTTAATAATAATTATGCAGATATATTTTCTAAGGATGGGTTAGATCCATGTTTGACATGGACACTAAAAAATTAAGACTTGCATGCGTGACCCAAAATTACAGAATCCGTTTAAAATATAAAACGTGAAACTGATGAATTGGAGCTGATCTATAGTTCCTAGGTGATATGACAAAGTTTTTTTTTTTTTTAATCCTCATTAGAGAATAATAATATCTTTATGACATTTATTATGATGCTCTCAGGTTATTGCTATGTTATTTATTCCATACTAAGGATGAGCATTAATAAACTTAAAGTAGTTAAAACTAAAGTTAAATTACAACAAGGGTCCCTGATCAAAAGATTCAGGACTGATAGGGGAGGTGAGTACATGGATACTCTGTATTTTCAGTTTGTTGGTATTATCCATGAAACGATTGCCCCCTATACTCCACAACAAAATAGTATATCTAAAAAAATAGAGTACTAAAAGAAATGGTTAATTCCATGTTGTCCTACTTAGGATGAGTCAAGGGTTCTGGGGTGAAGCTATGTTAACAGCTTGCTATTTATTAAATAGGGTTCCCAATAAAAGGAACAAGATTACCCCTTATGAACTCTGGACTAAAAGGAAACCAAACCTGAACTACCTCAGGGTTTAGGGTTGTAGGGCAGTTGTAAGACTCCTGATCTAAAGCTAAAAACTTTAGGTGAAAGAGGCATTGAATGCATCATTATTGGATATGTTGAGCATTCCAAGGCTTTTAGGTTCGATGTCATTGAGCTTAATGATTCATTTTCAATTAACTCTAATCAAGGGATGTAATCTTTGATAAGAATAGATTCTCATCAGTCCCTAGACCAAGTCTCAGGATTCCTAATGGAAATGAAGACATTGGTGGTTCAGTGGTCCCAGAAGAGGTCGCTGAAGAGGTTGTTCAGCAACCTGAACTTGAGCTTAGGAAAAGCAAAAGAAATAGGACTCCAAAGAATTTTGGGCCTGAATTTCAATTATATTTAATTGAAGGAACAAGGGATGAGGTCTCTGACTAACACTCCTATTGCTTTAATGTTGAGGATGACCCAAAAATCATTTGATGAAGCAACGAAGTTCCAGGATGTTGTTTCTAGAAAGAAGCAATTAATGATGAGATGGACTCCATCATAGGCAACAACACTTGGGTGTTGGCTGATCTACCTCCAGGTTGCAAACCTCTTGGTTGCAAATGGATCTTCAAAAGAAAGCTAAAGGTAGATTGTTGATCCCAGTTCTTCAATAGATCAAATTCCTTAAGCTTGTTTAAGGTTTAGTTATATTAGATAAATCTAACACAACTATAGTAGAAACTGTGTTTGAATGTATTAAAGATTATGCAAAATCTAATATTTAATATTAAGAAGAATTATGAATGAAATAGTAATTCAATGAACATACAATTCAACAAATAAGCTCCAATATTATTAATAACAATACGAATACTCTTAAAGTATTAGGTTTACACAAACCTTGAAGCTAACAAAAGATTAAGAAAAGATGAGATCTAGATATCTAACACTATGCCCTAGGACCTCCTTTTATATACCAAGGAGTCCTAGTCGGCTTACAATACTTATCACATAAGCAGTACTAACTAAACCAACAGTACTAACTTATAACTAACATTACTAACTAATACACTAGCAGTACTAACTTTGTACTAACAGTATTAACTACTTAGCATATTTTTACTAACAGTCTTAACCTTGAGTAAGCAGCATTAACTTCAAGCAGTCTTAACCTTGAGCAGTACTAATGTTCACTGGCAGTAGTAAACACTTGGCATATTTTCTTTGAAGTTCTTTAAGTAGCACAAAAACCAGCTGAGCAGCATTAACATAAACATGAGCAGCAGTAATTCCAACAACATCAAGAAGGCTTTTAATCCCAACAATCCTCCCCTAAACTTGATATTCTTCTTCAAAATCATCAAGTTTCTTCATTCAAAGCTTAATCAACACCAAAAGGATGCTTCCAAACACTTATTTACTTCTTAAGCTATTTCAAGATGAATTTACAAAGCTGATAAGCCATTTTACTTTCAGAATCAATTTGAAGCTTCTTTTCCAACATCATGGAAAGTGTAGATAGTGTAAGGGGATACTTCTTTTCTACCAACATGTAAATCTGCACTGATTGCAACATCACAGAATGTACTCCACAAGAGTCATATAACTTCCAATTCAACACTTTGTATCCTTGTTGCTTCTTCCATACTGCATCTTCTACATGTGGTTCAAACATTGTTTTTAGATCACCAAGTCCAGAACTGACCCATTTTAATATTGAACCACATCTCACTCAATAATAATAATTGGTTGACCATCCAACTATCACATCATGCCAAGACATATATCTATCCACCCATGACTTTTGTTTACAGACCCTAAGCCAAAATGTTTGAGAAAACAACACGTTTTGCTACTGTTTCAAAACAGTCTCTATAAAATCCAACCAAACCTATTTCTAACTCATTTAAAACACAATCAACTCTTATGCAAAGCCACAACACATATCCTAAACATATCCCATACTCATCAATATATATTTTTATAGCAAGTAATAATATCAAAATAGTCTTATAAGAAAAATTTAGGAAAAGTAAGAAAGATGGCTTACTATAATGATTACCCAAAACAAAAGGACTTCTTTACACCAAGACTTGAATCTTTACCCAATACCTCTAGAACATCATCATTTCTTCATGCAATAACTCTATGAAAACTTGAATTAATTCAGCCCCAAAATATATATAAACTTCCTTGAAAACACCCTTTAATCACTTCAAAAAGTATAGGAAACCATACTAGGTAGTATATTCACTAGTAGGTTATTATAGATAGGGTAAAATTTGTAAGAATTTGGTGTTATGGTGGTGATGGAATTCGGCAAAAGGGAGAGAAAACAAGAGTTGTGTGTGTAAATTTTTTTCTTAACTATGAGAAAAAGGTAGTGAGAATTGGTTTTAAAAGACATATACATGCAATGGACTAGGACAAATGTCCTAGTCTCTCATCTCCATTTGCCACGCCACCCTTGAGGTGGTTGTGATGAGTTTTTGAGTTTAATTTTTATAAACTTTAGTGTTTAGTGTATAAATTTTAAGATAGGTAGGTAGTTTTGAGGCTAACGGGTATCAACGTAAAATAAAACGAGAGTTAAGGCGAAACCACGAGGTAAAAACGAATATGATAAAAATAATTCTACATTAAACGGAATACTTTTCTGAAAAGTTTAATTTACGTACGGTTCAAGACGGATAATTGTTTTAAGCATAGCTCGTAATTAATTAAAACGACGATTTCAATAAAATGTCTAAATGTAAATAAAAGTAACTTGTTTAAAATTTATAAATTAATTATGAGATTAGAAATAGTAGTGACCTTAAATACGGGGGTTTACATCCTCCCATCCTTACGGGAGCGACGCCCCGGCGCTCGATTATCGCCACGTCCTCGCTTCTTGCTCGGAAATAGATGCGGATACTTCTTCATGAAAAAGTCTTCTCTTTCCCATGTAAATTCTGGACCTCTCCGTGAGTTCCAACGAACCTTAACAATAGGAATTCTGCTCTGCTTCAACTGCTTTACTTCACGGTCCATAATTTCCACGGGCTCTTCGATGAAGTGCAATTTATCATCCAGTTGGATTTCTTCAAGTGGAATCACCAAGTTCTCGCGTAAGCAAGGCCTTCTTGAGGTTTGAAACATGAAACGTATTATGAATACCACGAAGTTTTTCTGGTAACTCTAATCGATACGCCACAGGACCAATTCTTTCAATAATCTTGAACGGTCCCACATAACGTGGACTCAACTTTCCCCGTTTACCAAAGCGAATTACGCCCTTCCAAGGCGAAACTTTGAGCATAACCATATCACCCACATTAAACTCCATCGGCTTTCTTCTTACATCAGCATAACTCTTCTGACGGCTTCTGGCAGTTATCAACCGATTCTTGATTTGAACAATCATTTCTGTTTGTCTCTCGGACCAATTCTGGGCCAGTGAGTTGGCTCTCTCCAACCTCACTCCAGCAAACCGGCGATCTACACTTTCGCCCATATAAAGCTTCAAACGGCGCAGCCTTAATGCTCGCATGATAACTGTTATTGTAAGAGAATTCGACCAATGGTAAGTGTCGATCCCAACTACTACCAAAATCAATTACGCATGCTCGCAACATGTCCTCCAGCGTCTGAATAGTTCTCTCGCTTTGACCATCTGTCTCTGGGTGGTAAGCAGTGCTCATATCCAGTTGGGTTCCCATCGCTTCTTGCAGTGATTTCCAAAATCTTGATGTAAACAAACTGTCTCTATCAGAGATAATTGATGTAGGCACGCCATGCTTACATACAATTTCCTTTAAGTATAATTGGGCGAGTTTCTCTATGCTGTCAGTCTTCTTTATCGGCAAGAAATGAGCAGATTTGGTTAATCGGTCAACAATAACCCAAATGGAGTCATAACCACTTGGCGTTCTTGGAAGTCCTGAGACGAAATCCATGGTGATTTTCTCCCACTTCCACTCTGGGATTTCAGGTTGTTGAAGTAGACCGGATGGCTTTTGGTGCTCAGCCTTAACCTTGGCACAGGTCAGACATTTACTGACATAGGTGGCGATCTCAGCTTTCATGTTCGGCCACCAATAGAGCTTCTTTAAGTCTTGATACATCTTGTCGGACCCTGGGTGAATGGAATATTTAGACTTGTGTGATTCATGCATGATCAAATCCCGTAGTCCTCCACACAACGGTAACCAAATTCGCCCTTCGAAGCATTGGATTCCATCGGAACGGGCCTCAAATATCGGCTTGATCAGCCTTCCAAGATTTTCAGCTTTCACGTTTTCCTCTTTCATTGCATTAGTCTGGGCATTGAGTATTCTCTCAGGTAAATTGGTGTGTACCGTCATTACCAAGGATCTAACCCTTATTGGTTCTCTGTCCTTTCGACTCAGGGCGTCGGCCACTGGCTTACCAGATGGTACGGGATTTCGTATTAATTGTCACTTAAAAGTTCAATCCATCGCCGCTGTCTCATGTTGAGTTCTTTTGATCCAGAATGTACTGTAGACTCTTATGATCTGTGTACACAGTACACTTAGTACCATACAAATAATGCCTCCAGAGTCTAAGTGCAAACACTACAGCACCCAGTTCTAAATCATGGGTCGTGTAGTTTTCCTCATGTTTCTTCAGTTGTCGAGAGGCATATGCTATCACCTTTTCCCTCTGCATCAGAACAGCTCCATAACCTTTGAGCGACGCATCGCAGTATACAACGAAGTTCTCAGTTCCCTCAGGCAAAGCTAGGATAGGAGCGGAGCATAATTTATGCTTCAAAGTCTGGAATGCCTCGTCTTCTTCCGTACCCCATTCGTACTTTTTGTTCTTCTGGGTCAATTTAGTTAGAGGCTTGGAAATTAACGAAAAACCCTCGATGAATCTTCGGTAATATCCGGCTAAACCCAAAAATTGTCTGACTTCCTTCGGTGTTGTCGGTGCAGACCAATTTCGGATAGCCTCAACCTTCGCAGGATCCACGTGAACACCTTTATTGTTGATCACGTGACCGAGAAATTGTACCGACTCAAGCCAGAAATCACACTTCGAGAATTTGGCGTATAGTTGCTCTTTCTTGAGTAACTCTAAAATGATCTTTAAATGTTCTTCATGCTCTTCTTTATTCTTGGAGTAGATAAGTATGTCATCAATGAATACGATCACAAATTTATCGAGGTATAGCTTGCACACTCGATTCATTAGGTCCATGAATATCGCAGGGGCGTTGGTTAGACCAAACGGCATTACTTGAAATTCATAGTGACCGTACCTAGTCCGAAAAGCTGTAATAGGGATATCTTCTTCTCTAATTCGGAGTTGGTGATAACCAGACCGCAGATCGATCTTCGAGTATATGCTGGAACCTTGAAGTTGATCAAACAGGTCGTCAATCCTCGGAAGTGGATACCGATTCTTGACTGTCAACTTATTTAGCTCGCGATAATCGATGCACATACGGAATGATCCGTCCTTCTTCTTAACGAACAACACTGGAGCTCCCCAAGGTGAAGAGCTCGGGCGAATAAACCCTTTCTCTAATAGTTCCTTCAATTGATCCGATAATTCTTTCAATTCAGACGGTGCCAAACGGTATGGTGCACGCGCGACAGGTGCAGCACCGGGCACAAGCTCAATTCTAAACTCGACTTGTCGAGATGGTGGGAGTCTTGGCAAGTCATCTGGAAACACCTCAGGAAAGTTGCGAATCACTGGCACATCTTGCAACTGTTTCTTTGACGGTTCATTTCTCTGTCAACTTGAGCTATGATAAACTGGGATCCTCTTTCTATGTATTTTCTGGCTTTAATGCAGGATATCACCTTCAATCGTGACGCACCACTATCACCCTTAACAACTAATGTCTTGTTCTTGTAAGGCACATGTACTTCCTTCTTACCACACACGATGACGGCATCGCGTTCTACCAACCAATCCATTCCAATTATTACATCGAATGTACCCAACTCTATTGGCATGAGATCAATGTCAAATAGGTGGTCAAGTAGATTCAGAGTACAACCCTTCAGAACAGTGTTGGTGCATACCACTTTCCCGTCGGCTAGTTCGACTTCGTAACTAGTATTTAATTTGGCTGGTTTAATATCTAGTAAATGGCTAAGTCTAACATCCACAAAACTTTTATCCGCTCCCGAATCGAACAGTATTGTAACATAACGATTATTCAATAAGAACGTACCAGTCATGACATTCGGGCCCTGGTTGTGTTCGGCATCACGAACGACATACGCTTGACCTCGCACGTCTCCACCTTGTCGATCAGCTTTCTTTGGACACTGATGCTCTTGATGGCCTCTTTTTCCACTTTAGTAACAAACTACAGTTGATCGAGCATTAGAACCAGGCAAAGCCACATTCATCTTATGCAATCTCTTTTCCTTGTGTCCTATTTTTCCACATTTGTAGCACTTTGGTGGGCACTGACCAAAATGACATATCCCACAACGGTTACATTTGGAAGCAACCCCAGTTTGGTTTGCTCCCGCATTTTGAGTAGTGGTCAGAGCCCTAGCATTTCCATGTCTTTGATTGTTGTTCTGGTTATGGCGGTTGTTGTTCCGGTAATTTCCCCGGTTGTTGTTGTTGTTGTTGTTGTTCTCCCATTTTCTCTTGTTGCTCTCAGCAATTCTTTCAGCCTTGGCTTGTAACTTCTGCTCCATTAAGGTATGAGCCATTCGGACAGCTTCATTAAGAACAACAGGTCTAGAAGAAGTTGTTTCTCCTTTAATGTTTTTAGGAAGCCACCGATCAACGTAATATGCCTCCACTTTCTTATTTTCGCTTCGGTACCATCTCCGGGAATAGCAGGGACCATTTCAATTGGAACCTTTTGGGTGTAAGCTGCTATCATTGGATCTTTCTCCCTCATGTTCCACACAGTTCAACTTCCCAATTCTTTGTATCTCTTCTGGCGGACAAATACTCTCTCATCATTTATTTTCATATCATTCAAGGACTTTGCATTAACAACCTCAAGACCCTAAGTGGCGACTTGAGAGTTTCACCTTGTCAGGGTCTCGACCCTGAAGTTAGCTGTGGCACAAAAGCTTTACCTTCGTTTTTCTCTCTGCACATTCGCTGATGCTGAAAACACTCTCTGTTTTCTCGAACCAACGGCTTAACTCAACAGCACCTTCGTTGCCGTGGAAACTAGTGGGGTTACATTTTATGAAACTTGAGTATGTACATTCACGAGCAGGTGGTGCCCCACCTTGACCTTGAGCATTTCCCCCGATATTACCGCCGGGTCCGCCGGCTCCATTAGTGTTTTCTCTTGTAGCGCGATCTTGAGCAAGCGCTGCAGCAACCCTATCAGAAACAAGCTTCTCAATGGCGGCTTGGGTCATTGTTCTTGGCGGCATGATTCTGTCATATCATGAAGAAACTCAATGAGTATTCAAACAATGGTATAACCATAACATGTATAAGCAATCAATTCCAAAGCAAACAGAATAATCACACATGTATAACAATCAAAGCCTAAAAGAAATCACAACACATCATATAGATAATCAAAGATAGTAATTCTTCGTCCATCACAAAAGATAGTACAAGGTTGCATGGTTTTACCAAAATATGACCAAAGTCATTACAATCATAAGTACCAAGTCTATAAACCGACATGCCCGGTTTAGTGATAGCAAAATAAAGAGACTACAATGATCCTACACTACAGATGATAATGTGGGGATCCAGGTGGATGTGACGGCTGTGGGTCACTCGTAGTAGCAGCATCATCGCCCTCATCTCTAGTGGCAGCATCTCTAACCATGACATAGGGATCATCATGTCGAGGACGACGAGTAGGACGGGGAGAAGGATCATCAGAGTCAGTACGATCAACAGGAGTCACTGAAGTAGTAGGTGCCACATATGGTCTTTCACGGTAATGTCTAAACGGGTGTAGGTGCCACTGCACCTCAAAGGACCACTGTCTCAGATTATGGTGGTGCCATGACAAGCGATCAAAATCCCTCTGAGTAGACTCTAACATCATCTTCAATTTCTTATTTTCTTCTCGGTCTCCCTTCACTAACTCTCGAACTTGATCTTCCAATGTGCACACATTCTTCCTGAGTGCATGTTGACCCTTAATTTGACCTCTTAAATCACTGTCGAATTCTGCCAAATACTTGTCCATCACACTGAGCCTTTTCAGGTTCGAGTGTTCAGTGTTAGCCCGGTCAAACATCTGTTGACTAAGGCCCTCTGACCCTTGGCGTTGTCAAGAAGATTGTTGCGATAACCTAAGCACACCCTATACTCAGTCGCTCGGCGGCATAGCGACTCGCCAATAGTATCACTACCAAGTACTGCAACCACCGCAGACCTCGGCATACACCACAGCTCACCACCACCTCTCATGCTACACGCGTGAACCAGAGGACCCCCCCAGAGCGCGCCACTGAATTTACATGAGATAACACCCCCACTATTGATTCGCTCTCCAAACTCTTGTCCCACCACCTGCACGCACACTCACTCCATACTCCCCCCCCACGGCAATCCCCATCGCATCCATCACACGGCCACAGCCTCCCAACGACGCAGCCCAACTCACATCCCCGCTCCACCTGACACCGTCACACGCGTAGAACACTCCCGCGCCTCGTCCTGGAACATACACCACGCTCCCGCGTCGGCCTCGGGTCCCGCCGCACGGAGCGACCATCACCCTGATACGCACACAACCTCCCCACCCTCACTATCGGCGTGGAATTATGATCTCTCTTCCCTCACCACGCCACGCTCATCCCTCAGATCATCCCCACATAAGTTACTCCTGCTCGCTCAAATGTTTTTCTTATTGTCTCGACCTCTTTATGTCTGCTAGAAAGGTGTACCGCTTCTCAAGAACTCTCGTGTGTCTTAAATTATTTACGTGTATCACAGTCAATCAGTTGTTTGAACTAGAGCTAATTAACTATTTTGTGTCATTCTCTCAATTGTTGTTAGCCTGTATCTCTACACCAGATGCCAAATTACATTAGAAATGCCTTTTGTTTAGCAGACTACTTGTGAGTAAAGAAGAACAGTGTCTGTTCGAACGATTTCATATGATTGATAAGTTAGGGTGTGGTGCCGCAGAAAAATAGAGTTTAAATATATATAAACATATATGCCCCCTACTTTGCTTGGAGAACTTATACAAAAGCACTTAAAAACCCCACAAAAAAAAGCACACTCACGCACCAAATATGAAATAGAGCAGCGAGACTAGTTGCTTTTTGATACATTTTCCCCCACGCAATTTGAATATCCTATGCATTTTTATTACAAGTTTTATTAGGCAAGTAAATTTTACAAAATGTTACATACTTACCCAACACAAAACCACTCACCCACTACCACAAAAGATCGCACGCCAGTCCCAAATCCGTGACTTCCCCTCATAGCGACACGACCGAAGCCCCATAGTGCCCCCACGCCCCCCCCATACCATCCCCGTCGCCAGACTCCGCACCCGATCCCAATCTGCCGCTGTTCATAAACCACATTCCTGATTCACCCTGACCCCCCGTCCCCACTCCCCCCTGTCGTTCACATGGCCAGTCAATATGTGGTGTCAAAGTCTATTGACTCATTACCCACAGTGTGCGTGTGTCGTCTTGTGTATCAGATGTCGGCTCCGCGACCTCCCACGCCCAGCACCTCCCCCTCGCACCCACCCTCTGTCAGGCCCACCTGCTATAAATCATGATGTGCCAACAAGCAAAACCTACGCCCTACAACACACCTATCTGCACCACGGCTAAGCCGTTCACGCACCCGCTCGCCCATCCTTTAAGACACCCACCCAATTACTGATCCCTCCATAGTAACCAACACACTCGCTCTCTAATTCCATAACCCTATGTTAACCCCCGCCCGAAAGGCCAGACACACAATCCCACTATCCCGCACACCACACGTCGCACTCTCCGCCACTGACCCCCATGACACGACCCCCTTTCCCTACCCTCCGAAAGTCTCGCCGCAGCGTCCCCATCACTAGATCTCCTAATAATACTCATCTATCATGCGTGCCCCATCTCCCCGCCGCTACTCTTTCCCTCTCGTTCATACCTCCGTGCCATACTGCCTTGCCGACCCACACTATCTGCCCCCCCCCCTCCTGACCGCCCCCTTTCGTTACTCTCGCTTCCCCCGCCGCCCCAAACACCAATCTCACTACTACAAACCCATCACCCGACCCCACGCGCTTTCCCCAACACGACCCCGGCCACCTTCGCGCCCCCCCACCGCCATCCTCTCACGCAACCCCTGCACTCTTCCTCGTCCGCCCTCTATACGCACTCCTATCCCCTACCTCTCTTGCGCAGTCTCATTATGATCTCTTTCCCCACTATTATCACTATTTTCAATATATTCGTGCACACAGAAGATTGCTGCTCTCCCACCAAACTGGTAACTTCAATTTAGTATTTAATTCACTAGCTTGACTCTGGATTTTTTCATATAAATATTCTCGCTATAGCAATGCACTCAAATGTGATATGTACCTCTTAAATATTCCGCCCACCCCATCATTAGTTGACTTGGACGAGGGCACGAGGTGTCTTAGCGTGCGGAGAACTAAGTTATAAGTTTAGGTTTTTGGAAATAAAAATTCCTAAAAAACGACCCTAGTTCTCTTTAAACCTTATCTCATTGATACCAATCTTTAACACCCCCAAATTTACATTGCAGCGGAACCAATAGTTTGGGTGTTAAGTCATAGCACAACAACATAAGAATATAAAAAACGACTCAAAAGAGACGTTTAAAACATTACTGTTGTCCATTCATGAATGATTCAGAGTCTTTAAAGTTGGTCCACAAGTTTGTCACATACCAAAATCTTACAAAGTTTTAAATAATTCATAACACAGTGTTTTTTATTATATCGGAACCCAAAACAAGTATCTACTAATTGACAACAACATTGATCCACGGCTAGACTCGATCAATTTGTTATATGCCCACTCCAAGACTCATGACACCTTTGATTACCTAGATGAAATGCACTGCCCTATACCATCTCGTGTGTGCGCTCAATTACATAGAGTAGAATGTTGAGATCATTCGATAGATTAGTTGACTAGTGTACGCTATTGATACAAGCATAGTTGTGAGATCACCAAATGTCCGTGCCGTTTGTTGTTTAGTTTGACGAATCTCAGCGACAATGAGATGATCTTGTTGTTTAGAGCTTGTCATAACATGCGACTGTGGTTTAATCCTGAAGCAAATACTTATATCCTTTTCTGGTTGAGAATAGACGATATGCATCTCTGTCATTTTGAGCTCTACCATGTTCCTTAGTATGGCTCGTAAATGATCTGATCACATCGAGCCGGTGCATCAGTTATTAGTTTTATCTGTTTGAGTGAGACATGCGACATTTGTCCCCCTAACAGACTAGATTAGAGTATGTGCATCTCGCATAATCTTGTGATAGCAACCCGATGTCTAAATAGATTTCCTTTGTTGTAATTATATTGTCCTTTAGGGCGTCCGCACGCGCACACGCGATCGCCTTCTCAGCCCAGAATCATGGCATATCCGTCTTAGTCTGTGCCTTCGAGAGTTATCTGTGATGAGCTTAAAGAGATAAGTCTAGCCGTATCTAACATTACATTTGTGAAAGTTATCCTTAACAGCTGTCAATGTGAATTTTTCAAGAGGCGCATCATGTGGCATGAGACTTCTCTGGTATCTAAATCTCGCGCTTTTTAAGTTAGACACGAGTAGAGGATACACTTTATTCTGGGCTACCTGTATGCTAGGGGGGGCTTGTGTGATAAACGTAGCATGGTTCATCGTGTCAGCCAATTTCGGACAAAGCTTGTGGCCGTTTTCCCATGTTATGTGATAATACATTGTTTTATATTACTTGTCATCATTGTCTATTGGCTCGATCCATGGATGGCTTTGGCTCGGTGTATTGTTCTCCTTTTCTGAAAGCTCTTACTTGGTTTCCCTACTCACAAGTAAATGTTCAGGACCAGACATTCAATAAAGTGACTATTCCAAAGCAAAAGTATCTCATACCTCACTCATTCTGTCATCGCTAAGACTTACAAAGATCTAAAGTTCTTACTCCAAAACATAACTTCTACCTCCGCCTCCTATCGCTCTCACACTACCAAAATTAATTGTCATCACAGTGCTACCCAATCGACCAACTACCATCACTTATAGTATCCAATGTTAATTACATGTAAAAAAATTGAATGTAGCGTCATATTTAGAATGTACAACCCACAAGCTTCTTATGAACGAATTCGATACCGCGCAATATGTTCCCCTTCACATAGATATGACTGACAACTATACTCAACTTAGGCGTTATGTGTGACCTTTATACTAAAGTTATTCTCCTTGACTATCGACAAGATTGACATAATGAACCCACACGCTCCACCAGATAAATTTTATTATTCAATTTATTTTGTAAATGTGTAATAACCGATTATACCAAACTAATGTCGCTCCGATCCACGCATCAGTAACTCCAATGTTTTAGGTATCGATTATATACACTCTTTGTTATTTTATTTCATTGCTCCAAGACTCGGTATAATAGTCGTCCAAATTTCTGGAATTTAGCTCTAATGATTCTAGGGAGCTCTGTATCTACCTCGAATGCTTCATTTAAGAATTGGTCTAAGTCAAAATCCTCGTACAATGAGTGTCTCCAATATCACTGCCTGCTCGAAAGCCAACCATTTAATGTCTTACGTTCGTGTTCTGAAAACCCCCGATGTCTAATATCGACCAACTATGATACTCACGCCACCCCATGCTTGACTCCAATACCAATTGTGCGTGCAATACTAGATTTTTTTACTAACATCCCACTAAGAACGCCTCAAAACATCGAAATTAGCGTGACCCCAGACTCCCTGTAACTGTTGTGTTTACCTGTTTTGCCCTCAGATTCCGTAGATCAAAGTCAACCGCAGACTATCTCATCCTTCAAATTTATGATTGTAGCAATGGATTATTAGTCGCTAGCGCACCTCAATGTCGCTTAAATTAAGCCAAACCTCATGTAAAGATTTGACTCGACTATGATAACGATGCTAATTTTATGTGATTATTGGTCCCATGCTTTATAACACTTCATACATTAAGACCCAACTTTAATCATTGATAACACTCCAGTGGCTGTCAGATTGATAGTTGTGTTAATTCTGTAATCCACCAGTTCCTAGCAAAGAGCTCCAGAATACTTTACCCTTGACATTTTAGTATTGTTTACCATTAACTCACTGCTCCCACTTCAAATAATACATAATTGAGTTTAGAAACATGCACTGACCCCATCTAGAATTCATCTCCTGACTGCACTTGAGCCACAACCAGTATAGTTAATATATCACTAGTACCAACATATTAATATGTTTTCCACCTGAGTAATATCGCTCTCCTCACACTCCATAATATAGCACTCGTGATCAAGAATTTGTCCTCGAGTTAAAACAAAAAACGTTTTTGCCTACGTTGTTTCACGATACAGTCTTCGTAGTCTAACCATCCCAACCCTCATCCCACTCACATTATTTCCCGCACTAAAAACTCATTGTTCAATAAACCAAGACCAATGACTCCACCACCTCTGTGAATGTGACTCCCAAGCCTCCCAAACCCATCGGACTCATTACACACATTCAACTATCACCCCCGCTCTTTACTATGATACTCATGCGTATACTCATCCACTTATTATATGTTATAATTCTTACAGCAGACAAAGTTCTAATAAAGCCTTCTAGATAACTCAAGCTTTATATAAATTAATAATGCAATTGAATTTCAAGGAAATATGTAAGCTACTCCTGATTGTGTCAACTGCTACCCCCCTATAATAGCAAATTGTAACTGCCCTTACACCTACAATGAATTTACGTTGCGACGATAACCAATACAGCAGTGCGCAGATCTCCCTAGATCCTTATCTCACGATAGTCTTCGCTACCCTGTAATACGCCGGACACTAACGAAGCTGTGTTGCCTCTTGACTCCCTCGTATCTTCTTAGAAATATACCCCCCCTACAAACCCTCAACATTCTTACACACACAAAACAATCCATATCTATCTCTCTAGACACATCTCACGCCCTCAAAGGCCTGTAAGACACCTGAAATACGCGCCCTAGATCGTTCAAACATAGCCGCTAAAATCGTGGGCTAATTATATCATATATCAACTTCAATAAAATATTTAGAAGAACCGAACTGCCGAAGATCTTCGTAATCCATCTCCTCGCAGCTCCCTGAATAGCAGATCTACGCAGGTGATACTCCCGTAATTAAATTCGTGAATTGAATTAGTAAAAATCTGACTAATTGTATTTCTGTGGTCAATTCTGTTCAAGATGTCCTCTTAAGAAGATATTCACTCACTCGAGCTCAATGGGTGAAGAGGGTAAATAAAATTTGATGAATTGATTGTTAAGATGGCAGGTATTGATTGAGATGTCTGGAGACTGCTCAATGTAAAAGGAGCGTAAGTGTATCATGTACTGTAATTCATCGCGCACTGTTGGAGGCGCTTTGATAAACGTATCGCGTAGACGCCTATGCGATCTACTTAAATTTGAGCACCACTGCTAGAAGTGTATCTAGAAGGCTTAGAAAGTAGATCATAGTAAACGTCTGAGATCTCTTTTCTCACCGAGTTCGCCCACTCACCTCCTCATTCGAGAATCTTCTGCATAACGCTGTGAGGTTGTGCCATTTCACGATGTTTTGGAGAGGGATACATTTGGAATAGGGATTGGAGCTTCAGATGGAACATTAATAAAAAATATGGTGCAAGACATTTGTGTGGTCTGCCGTGTTGGCTTTTTATACTAGAGGAGCAACACTATTTGCGGGATTTATTTCGCTCTGGCCGGAAGGGGCAAATGAAGATGCTTTGCGGGAAAATGGGGCAAGTGGCCTTGGTTGTGGGATAAATATTCGTGGAGGATTTGTGGTCGATGTAGAGGGGCATCGGTGGGTGTTGGTTGGTGCAGTAGAAGGGGATGTGGGGTTGCGGAGGTGGATGAAATCCAGAGCCAAAGCCGCAGTTTTCGATATTCGCCAAGGAGCAAAGACGATCCCAGCGACTGAAGCCGCCCCCGGCGATGCGGGGACGCCCGCCGCGCAGCCCGGGCACGGGGCCGGGGCGGGGGGCCACGGCGCCGGGGGGGACGCGTAGGTTTGTCATTCGAAGCACAGGGGGGGGGGGGGAGGACGCCCGCGGGGGGGGAGCGCGGGCGAGGACGGGGGTCGGCGACGTGGCGGGCCTATGGCGTTTCGGGCCCGGCTCTATTGGGGGTGTTGCTTTAGGGTCGGGTGGGATGCGGGGTGTCCTCCCGTTGTGTGGGGTGGTGCTGCCTCTGGTGTCTTGGCGTTGTGGGGTGGGTGGGGGTGGCGGTTAACGGGGCGGGCGCGGGAGGTCACGGGGGAGCGGTGAGTAGGGGGTTGTTATATTTTTTGTGTTACGTGGTTTGGTGGGGGGTGGGTCGGTTTTGTTGCACGGCGGGGGGTTGTGTGAGGGGGTGGTATGTTACTTTACGGGGCGTCGGGGTGGCAGGGAAGGGGGGAGGGTACGAGTAGGGTTTGCTTTTATTATTTGCGTGGATTATTTCTGTGTTAGTCGGTTGTAGGCGGTTTGAGAAAGGTTATGTCATAGTGTCTGTTTCTTCCAGGGGGTTTTATTTCATCGGATTGTTTTATATTTATTATTAGTTGTGTTGGATGTTTTTTGTTGGCTACAATTTATCGGTTTGGTATTTTTTTATTACATTTCTGAAATATGTTGTAGGGGGGGATGGGGTTCGTTTTTCGGAGGGATTGGGGGGAGGGGGGACGGCGGGGTTATTTTTTTATTTATGGGGGTCGTCTTTTGGGGCCGCCTGGGAGAGTATGGGTGTGGGGGGGGAGAGTTGGGGGGGGGGGTCTTGGGGGGGGTGGGGTGGGGGTTTGGCGGAGGGGCGGGGGGGGCAGTAGTTTTTATTTGTTATTTGGGGGGTTCAATAGGGTGTACACGTAGGGGGGGGGTTTTTTTTTTATTTTTGGGGTTGTTGGGTGGGGTAGGGTTGGGGATTTGCTAGTTGTTTTGTCTAGTATTTTCTGTCGATGGTTGCGGGGCCGGGCCGGGCTGGGGGGTTCGGGGGATGGTTTTTTGTGATGATGTTTTTGGTCATGTTTGTAATTTGGTGTTGTAGTTGTTTGTGTGGTTATATTGTTTGTATGTCTTGTGCTTTGTTTATGTTTGTTCTTCGGATGTTTAACGGTTCGATTACATTTGTGTGCTTGGGGGGGGTTGGGGGGGGGGGTGGGGGGGGGGGGGGGGGGTGGGGGGGGGCGGATGGGGGTCTTGAATTGAATGGGAGGTGCAGAGCACGGTGGGGGGGAGGTGGTGGGGGGGCACGTGGGGGGGTGAAGGGATGGGGGTGACAGAGTTACGTACGAAGAGCGGGTCTGCGATGCGGGGTTTGATTGAGGTGAGGAGAGCGTTGCGGGTGAGATGTTTGGGGGGGGCGGGGTTGGTATTTTTGGGATCTTGCGATTGTTTATGTTTTTGTTTGTATGTGTGTTTTATTATTACGGTCGATGGAGGAGGTGTGATTTCGGTGGGGAGATTGGGGAGAAGTGCGGTGATAGGTGCGTACGGAAGTGGTGGAGTTGAGGGTGGCGGGGAGGGGGGGTGGGGGGGGGGGGGCGATTGGTTTTGGAGCGTGGCGTTTTGTCTATATGGGCTGTGGGTGGGGGGTGTTTGGATGGTATTTTGGGAAAAATAGTTTGGTTTGGAGGTTTGGGTTATTGGTTTTTTGAAGCTTTTTAGTGGGTTGGGTTTGTTTTTTGGTGTGGATTCCAGTCCAGGGGGGTTATTCGGCTTTGGTATTGGGTTCAGGGTTGGTGTTGGGTGGTGGAGAGTTTTTATGCTTCTGGGAAAACGTGGGGGGAGGCGGAATATCGGGTGCGGGAGGGGGGGGGGCGGGGGGGGTGGTGAGCAGAGAGCAGAGATGAGGTGGGTGGGGGGGGAGGAGGGCGGGAGGATTGGTTCTGGGGTATTAACAGCCGCAGGGTGGGTGTGAGGGGGAGGTCAGTGGGATTTTCATGAGGTCAGGATCAAGTAGGTTTGAGGTTTGGTTTGTGAGCTTAGGTAGGAGGGGTCATTTAATGTGGGGGTTGGGGGGGTGCGGGTTATTATTGCGGCGGGGGGGGGGGGGGGGGTTGGGGGGGGGGCGGGGTGGGGGGGGGGGGGGGGGTTTTGAGCGAGGGGTGGTAGGGTTTTTTGTGGTCTCTTCGGGTGATGCTTTGGTTGGTTGTGGGGTGTGGGGAGGTGATTAGTCTGTTGTTTGGTGTTTGTTCAGGTTGGTAGTTGGGGTTGAGTGGGGTGTGGAGAGTGATTGGAGTAGTGGAGGTGGGTTTTTTGGTGTTTGTGGTTTGGGTGGGTGAATGGAGGGGGTGGTGTTTTTTTAGTGCGTGATTATAAGTTGTGGAGGGTTTGGGTAGCTGGATAGGGGGTGCAGGAGGGTTTTTCTTGTAGGGGGGGGGTGGGCGGGGGGGGAGGGTGGGGGGGGGGGAGGGGGGGAGCGGGGGGGGGGGTCTTGGGGGGGGTTGGGGGGGGGGGGGGGGGGGGGGGCGGAGTGGGGGGGGGGGGGGGGGGGCGGGAGGGGGGGGGGGAGGGGGGGAGGAGGGGGGGGAGGGGGGGGGGGGGGGGGGATGGGAGGATAGGGGGGGGGGAGGGGGAGGAGTGGCCGCGGGGGTGGGGGCAGGGCGGGGGGCGGGGTAGGGGGCGGCGGGGGGATTATTTAGCTAGACTGGGTCTGAGGTTTCGGAGCGTTCGGGGACCATACACCTATGGGTATTGACATATTTTTTTGAGTGGAGAGTGCCCATGCTCAGTGTTCTATGAGCTCCTCTTTGTTTTATGTGGACCGAGAAGCTTGCGAAAGCATAATTTAGCTAAGTAAGCAGATATAGGCATTGTAAGAATTTTGATTTGTTCAGCAAGTTCAGTAGCATTTGACTTGAAAAGCAAGTTGCTATTTACGATGAAAACAGAGTTATTGATTTTGTTTTTCTACCAGTTTTGCTCGATTTTTTTTATTTGTTTTTGATTCTTGATTTTGTGATTGATTGGTTGTTAGGACAAGGATTTGATACGTTTCTAGATTTTTGATATGTATGACTGATGCAGGAGTATCAAGTAGCGTGTGACGGCTGGGGTGTTGCTGTGCTGCTTCGGCGCTTCTTGGATTAGGGCGTGTGCTATGGCTTTAGCTTTAGATTTGTGTGTGTGTTATGCCTGTTGCCTGGGTGCTATGTGTGCTGCTTACTCATCGGATGTGCCGTGCGAGGTTTCTGGTCGGAGTCCGTTTATCTTACCACGGCTACTGCATAGCGCCGAAACTGCGGCGTGGGAGAGGATGGTAGCTACCCTCATACTTGTGGCTGCTCGGTGCGGCCTTATGTGGGGCTATGTGCTTGTTGCATTTGTGCTATGGATTGTGCTTTTATTGACCTTTGCTGGCTCGATTGTTTGCTCTGTGTTGGACTTCTGCTCTCCTTCGGCGCTGTACACCTAAAACTGTTCATTTATCATTAATCCGCCGTTCGTCGGGGTTGTTACTCATTGTTCCGTTTATGTTCGCTCTCGCGATCGTTTTCGACGTTTCTCGTTCGATATGGCTCCGCGACGTTTCGTGTTTCTGTTTTATCGTTTACCACAAAACTCATTTTATGAGCTTATGCAAAGAAAGATAAAGATTGATAAAGGATAACTGAAAAACCTGATTTATTCATTCTCTTCATTGGATGTCTCTGTTGTGTTTGTTCGTCTAGCCTTGTGTGGCATCTCTTTGTTTGCCATGTGGTGTTTGATGCACTATGTTATCCTAGCAAAAAAAAGCAATAATGATAAAAATGATAATGACAAGTCACGACCTGGGGAAGGATGGAGAAGGAAATTAGATTGCAAAAAAAGATTGGGACTGGGACAAATGGTAATTTTGTTGGTACACGCCCGCAAAAAAAGCGTGTTTATGTTTATTTTTTAGAATTTTAGATTTTTTTAGAATTACAACAATAGAAAACTAGGGGGTGAGGAAAATTATTGAAAAACAATTCATGTGACATTTGATTCCTGAAGCTGTCAAAACTTATGGCTTTTCTGAACAATTCAGTTCAGGACCCGGGCTTCATTCCATGACTCCTGTAACATCCAATTTAGGACTCGTTTCAAACACCGTTTCTCAACAACCTTGTATTCCAACCGAGCATGTTTGGGATCGCTTGTTTTCAACCTGATTGTTCGATGATACTTGCACTCCTCCATCACTTGCTGTTCTCCGTTCAAGATAGCCGCTGCTCCAAGAGTTTGTGGATTTAGCCGATTCTTCTTGTGGTCAACTTCCATCTTGGACCAGGGATGCTCCATCATTCAAGTACTCCATCGAAACAACAGAAAGAAACAAGAAATATTCTCCCCCCAAACTATTTCTCAAGGTTTTAAAGATTCACCAACCAAAAAAAACCAATCTTTCGTGTGTCTGATCCACTTAATGAATCTCCTCACGAAGAATCAGCTCCTCAAGGATCATCATCGAATATGAGACAAAACTACACTCCATTGGAACACCTTGGTAGATGGACTAAGGATCATCCTATAGCAAACGTGATCAGTGATCCTTCTCGCTCTGTATCTATAAGGAAGCAACTTGAAACTGATGCCATGTGGTGTTATTTTGATGCCTTCCTAAATTTAGTAGAACCAAAGAACTTCAAACAAGAAATGACTGAACCGTCATGGATCGATGCAATGCAAGAAGAAATTCATGAATTTGAAAGACTTAAAGTTTGGGAATTGGTGCCGTGTCCAGATAAAGTATTCTTGATCAAGTTGAAATCGATTTATAAGGTCAAGACAGATGAATTTGGCGGGGGTACTAAAGAATAAGGCTAGATTCATTGCTCAAGGATTCAGACAAGAAGAAAGAATCGATTTCGAGGAATCATTTGCACCAGTTGCTAGAATTGATGCCATTCATATCTTCGTAGCAAATGCCGCTCACAAGAATATGACAATCTACCAAATGGACGTCAAAACAACTTTCTTGAATGACGAGCTCAAAGAAGAGGTCTACGTTTCTCAACCAGAAGGATTTGTTGATCAAGACAACCCATCGCATGTGTACAAGCTCCAAAAGGCTCTTTATGGTCTTAAACAAGCACCACGTGCATGGTATGATATGTTGTCAAGCTTCTTTATCTCTCAACAATTCTCCAAAGGTGTAGTTGATCTAATACTCTTCATACGGCATGCTGGAAATGACATATTATTGGTACAAATTTATATTGACGATATAATATTTGCATCATCTAATACTGCCTTGTGTAATGAGTTTGCTAATCAGATGACCAATAAGTTTAAGATGACGATGATGGGGAAAATGTCATTCTTTTTAGGATTACAAATATCTCAAAGTCCTAGAGGCATCTTTTTAAACCAATCTAAATATGCTTCTAAAATTGTTAAAAAATATGGTTTGCATTCTACTGATTCTGTCGACACACCCATGATTGAAAACAAGAAACTAGATGAAGATCTACAGGGGAAACAAGTTGATGCTACACTTTACCGTGGCATGATTGGATCCTTAATGTATCTTACATCCAGTAGACCTGACCTTAACTATGATGTCTGCTTATGTGTTTGGTATCAAGCTAAGCCTACCGTAAAGCACTTACAAGCGGTGAAACGGATCTTTTGATACCTTAACGGAACCATTAACATGGTTCTATGGTACTCGAAGGATACCGATATGTCACTCACAGCTTATGTAGATGCCGGTCACGTAGGGTGTCAGGACACTAGACGTAGTACATCAGGAAGCGCTCAGTTCTTAGGTGATAAACTTGTTAGCTGGTCGTCAAAGAAGCAAAAGAGCACTACCATATCGAGTACAGAGGCTGAATATATTACCTTATCTGGGTGTTGCTCACAAATCCTTTGGATGCGTTCACAACTAACAGATTATGGCTTTCAATTCAATAAGATCCCTCTGTACTGCGATAACAATAATGCGATTGCTTTATGCTGCAACAATGTTTAACATTCAAGAGCTAAGCACATCGATATTAGCTACCATTTCATAAAGGAGCAAGTGGAGAATGGAATCGTGGAGCTATACTTTGTCCGGACCGAATACCAACTGGCTGACATCTTTAATAAACTGTTGCCTCGAGAAAGATTCAACTTCTTGATCAAAAAGCTCGGTATGAGAAGCATGTCTTCGGAAAGGTTAAATCGTCTGGCAGAGGAAACGGATGAGTGATGGTGGTAACTCATATCCTGTATCATATGTACATAAGAAAACATAAAAACACAAAAATATTTCCTTTTTATAAAAATTTTCAAAAACAAAAGAAAAAAATTAAAAAATCCGTAAAAATATAAAAACATGTATCTCTGGCATGTCTTTTGAAAATCAATTACATTTACGACCTTAGAAATGTCATCAAATAATGATATGAGGCTGTAAATGAAGTTCGAACAGAAGTTTCAAAAGCTTTCAAAACATGCCAAAATGGCTTGCTATTATTTCAGATAGCAGCAACCAGGTCATCATCTTAAAGGCAAGTATTCTGTCAAAAAGGAGACTTGACCTCTCAACGAGAATTTATTCTCGGGCATGGTCTACTTTATAACCAAGCAAAGGCTTGTGATTACTTTGCATCACAACCCGTGCTTCTTACAATCCATAAGTGTACGTGTCAGTGCGCTTATGTGTCAAAATAAGAGAAATCTTATTTTCTTGGGTGTTGATTTTCAAAATATACAATAATCATCTTTCAGATTCAACAGATCATCATTTTCTAAAGACAATTTTGATCAATCAAATAACGACTACAACTCTTTCAATAGAAAATGGATCATTATTTGAGGGGAGAAATTGTCAAAGTCATCTTCTTCATAATTAATATGGTGTTAATAAGAAAAGTTTTAATGATATCGGGTGAATAATTAAAGGGGAGTTAATTAATTTTAACTTAATCGGGCTTTATTTGATAAATGTTTAATCTTATAGGGGTATTAATGCAAAATGTGAGATTTTTTCTTGTTTATTAAACCTTAGGGACTAGTTTTGCCATTTGCTAAACTTATGTTTGCCTTAGGATAAGTTTTAAAGAAAAGTTGAAGTGCCATTAAACCTCAGGGGGCATTTATGCCAAAAACTCAAAGTTTTTAAACATAAACACTCCCTCCCCGTCACTTTGCCTCTCGTCACACACATAAACCCTAAATCCTCTATGCTTGATCTTTAAGACCCTCAAGAATTCGTTCAATCTACGTTCTAAGCTAAAGGTACACATGTTATGATGCTTAATCCACCATAATTTGACCCAATCGTGACTCGTATGCTCGAAAAACCCTAAAATCGACCTAATTTTTATCATCACTTAAAAGTGTATGAAAAGTTAAATTGATTGAGGGGTTTTGGTCTATTAGTGGTCTAGTTGTTATACCTTTAACAGTTTTTAATAGGGTTAACTCCTTCGTGGGTATTGATTGATTCTTGAAATTCGAACTAAGTGAATATGGGCAAGAACTTGAAAATAGTCATGGGTTTGGGTTTAAGAAGTATTATAAAGAATGTTTGAGTGCATTTGAGTGTTTATTTAACATGCTTGTTTGAAAAATCTTGAATATTTTTGGTTTTCGTGTTCTTATGGCTCGAATAAAGCAAAAGTCAAGATTTTAGTGGTTAATTCATGTTAAAAAGATGTTAGAATGATTCATTGATGCTATATGTTCATTCTTAAATGGTTTTTGATGCTTGAAAAGGTGTGAAAATGTTAGTGTAAAATTTGCACAGGCGAATTATACTTGCATAATTAACACAGGCGAATAATACATGAAATTACACAAGCGAACTATACCATAAGAGTTAACTCGGGCGAACTATACTTAGTTAGTTTACAACAGGCGAACTATACGTTCATAAGTACACAGGCGAATTATACAATATTGTTCAGGCGAACTATACATGATTTTTGTACAGGCGAACTATACATGAATTTTGTACAGGCGAACAATACATGAATTTTGTACAAGCGAACTATACATGAGTATGTAACACAGGCGAATTATACACACTATAAAGGCAAACTATACTTGATTTTTTCTTTGTAGAACTAATCTTGTTATCTTGGTAATCCAATCCCATAACCTTTACTAAGTATAATTTATCCCTATCTAGTCACTTAGTGATTAAATTAGGTGTAATTTTCCTTAGATATCTTCAGTGATTGCCTTGATTTCAATAATTAGTCTATAGTTTAAGTGATATATGAGTATGTGTGCTTATCCTGTGTGTATGTGTACTAGTTCTCTGCATTGTTTGCATGTGTATAAGTTCTTTGCATTGAGTGCATGTGTATCAATTTGTTGCCTTGTATTCGTTTGCCTATCCCCAGTTGTAAATCATGTCCTGCTTCAATAATCATGCTTCATAGTCTAAATTGTCTATCTGTTATATATATATTTATTTGTATATGAACTGTATGTGACAAATCTTAGCAGAATCATGTCTTCCATCCCCGCTCAATAAACCAAGCTTGATCTTGAGCTTGTTCCCAAAGAGAATAGACTTGATATCGGATATGCAATGGAAGAATCCCTCATGGATTGACTCTAAGAGAACCCATATTTCAAGTCGTTTTGGATGCTATTGCACTTACTCCATGCCATCCTACATTTCTCATCATTGTGGATGTCCATGAAGTGTACATGCATCAATTCTGGAATTTTGTGTACAAGCATGACACCTTCTATAGATTCAATATTGACAAGAAGAAACGATTCAAACTTACCTTGGAAGTCTTCAGAGATATCTTTAAGATTTGCCCAAGAGTACCGGGTAGAGACTTTGATGCCCTTCCTTCTGAAGAAGACACTGTGTCTTTCTTAAGAGAACTCGGTCACACTGGGGAGATCTGTAACAATTCACATTTTCGCGTCCTTTACGTCAATAAATATTCAACTAATTATTTTAAACTTTTACGCGCTCACTTTTATTTTTTCAAAATCCGCGGTAAATCTAAAAGTGACAATTCAACGTAAACGCGGTATCAGAAACAAATAAAAGTTTATGTAATACAAGTGTTGTTATCTATTTTACGAACAAATAATAATTAATTTTTCTTTTTTTATTTTTTTATACGTTACGGTTATAAACGTTTACGTTCGCACTTTGGAACTTTTTGCCAATAAAGTTAAACCATTAACCTATCTACCACTTCCACCAAATACCCACTATTACATTAATAGACAAAGGTATTTTATAAAACTTTCGAACATATAATTTGTATGGTCGGTTCAAATTGCATATAAACACACACAACTCTTTTAAATTAAATCCCAAATCATTCATAACAACATAACAAGGTATATCCTTTAACACCTTGATATATCACTTTTACTACACAAGTACAACACACAAAAATCATGTCTCCCCTGCTCTATCTCTTTTTTGTTGTTCGGATGGAAATGGGGAAAAGAAAGAAGAAAAACTTATTTGCTAGGTCACATCATTCTCACATAACCATCTTTTCCTTACACACTACCATGTATTATCTTACACTCCTAGTATTATTTAAACTACAAAGCCATAACCTAAACCCATAAATCCTACTATGAAATGTCCCATCTCTCTTTGTGACTTACACATACACACGCCAAGAAACATGCATAAGACTTGTCTAGTCCTATTTGCTTCCCTACACATTAAACAAATCATATATGCCATACCTGGTTTGATTTATATATTCTAAGAATTCCTTTTCATTTAGCACAAAGAAAACATAAGAAGCTCTCTTTCTCTCTAACATATATACTCGGCAGAAAGGAGCTTAACACAAGAATCTCAAAGTTTACTTGGTACTCATGCAACATTAAAGTGTAGAACTATTGTTTCTCAAGCATAAGAAAATACATCTTTTTCTCTTTTCTCTATGTACAGTCGGCAGCAACAACACCATGCATGCACCAACTCTTAACAAAAACCTATCTAAACTCTCTCTACCCATAAACTCCATTTTTTACACTACTTTCCTACCGAGACTTAACAACATTCACTTTCAAGATTTCCGTTCGTTTTTCATCTAGATAACATAAGAATAAAACCAACCGTTGTGTATCGAGTTTGTCACTCCGTGAGTTCAAGCGACTTTGCGTCTGTCTATAGTTTTGGGTTTACGTCGATTTTTCAAGCTCCTTGCTCGGGTTGGCTTTGCGGTAAGAATCGTTTTTCGATGTGTACCGTATGATTTTCCCGATGAGGTAAAACTTGCAACCATACTTTTCCTTTTAGCTCTTTAAGGCTCGTTTAGTTGTTGGCTTGTTGTGAGATTTGGTTCATGTTGCTAACGTACAAAATCTCAACAGTTGGGTTCTTGGCAAATTGTTTCAATTATATACGTTTTTCTGACGATGCACAAATATTTTTCGGCGAGTTACTTGTTCGTGATCAAGACACTGGTGTCGCGTGTTGGTGTTTGCAGTTCGTGTTCAGGTCATAGATTTGGTTACATACTAGTTGTCACCGAAGTTTCTTTATCTTCGACGAGTTGGGTTCTAGGCGGCTTTTCTGACTTTATACGTTTTCCGGAGAGAGTGTACGGAATTCTGACGAAGTGGGTTTCGTCAGTTTTGGTTCCATCTTTCTCAATGACGTTTAAGGTATTAAGTCCTATCCACTTTAGTATTAGTTAAAGTATTAAGAGTTGGTTTAGTGTGTAAGGTCGTTGTCGGAAAAAAAACAAACACAAAAGCAAGTTGTTTAAGGAACAAGACGACTTATATTTGAATATGTTATTAATAAGTATATTAAAGAAATGAGATGTTGGAATCATGAAAAATAGGGAAATTAGGACAGTGATGTTGGACCCATACTATACATGACGTGGGTTTGGATTATTAATTTCTTTATTTACATGTTAAGTCCTTCAAGTTTTGGAAGATGGCAAGATTTACCCTCGATCTTTAATAATAAATAAAATTTTAAACTAGTTATACTACTAGATAAAGAAATAAATAAATATGAATGAATAAGAAATAGATTCATATAAAATGGCAATTTGACATTCCGTACAAGTGACATATCATATGCACGTTAGGGTGCATGTTATTTTGAGTAATTTTTCAATACAACCCCTTTTGGTTTTGATTTGGTAACATAATTGGCCTTGAGGATTTGCTTGTTGACATTAACGATCCTCTAAGCATTTAGGATATGTAAATGATAATTTAAGTTTATACTTATGACCTATCTAAGTATGTCTAGCAACATAAATTAGATTAATATTGTTTTGAGCTTATAATAAATATTAAGTTACGTCAATAGTTAGAGTCGTGTGGCTTAATAGTTTTATTTCAAGGACATGTTAATTGATTTTAGTATCATTGGACTATTTACTAGGCGGCCGAGCATTTGTGATATTTGATAGACCCGAGAAGTACCTAAAGAACCACAAGGTGAGTTTCATAGCCCCACGTTTTACATGTTTTACATATATTTTTGGGGTGAGAACATGCTTGTTACAAATTCACTTACGTGTTTGATTTAAATTCGTTACGTGTTCATTTACAACTCGTTTGCATACATGTTTACAAACGCATTTACTTTGATTTCCATACTCATTTATATATCTCGCAAGGAGATGCAATACTTGGTTAAATTTTGAACGTAAACACATACTATACTTTTATGATTATGGATTAGCTTAGGTTGCATGAACTGTAAATCACTTGGAGGGTGAGCGCGAATGTTATGAAATAGATCTATTCGGGATTGACAATCCCCGTTCGGATGACTAGCTATCACCGGTAACGAACGTTATAGCATGTCGGAACACGATTGGTTTCAGGGCCAACAATTACATACACATGAACATTTTCATCGATGCCCGGGTGTTCTTGGAGGGAACACCTATGATGGGTACACTCTTACTGTGCCTTGAATAAAGTGGCATACATACAAGTCTACGTCACAGTTTCATGAACTTAGAGTAATGGTAATCATGGTTTTATACACACTTGAACATTTACGTTGCCTTGAATAAAGTGGCAATACATACTTTGGACAATTGCGGTCAAATTATCATACATACATTTTGAAGGACATTTAAGGATTTAAATGGTCGTACACGCTTTACAGAACCTTGGTTCAACATTTATACTTAAACAAATCTATGAACTCACCAACTTTAATGTTGACACTTTTTAAGCATGTTTTTCTCAGGTGAATTAGATGCTCGGTTTTCTTGATGTGCATTGGAGTCTATACATTCAAGCTTTTCATGGTGATGCAATTATGGGACAAATGTTATATCAAATTCAGATTTTGATTAAATCAACAAGGCTACTTTTCAAACGACACATTTAGAGGTCGTTCTCTTGTATCTAGCGCTGTGTATTATGAAGTAACTCCCCCGGACACATTTCCGCTGCGACACGCATTTTTGGGGGTGTTACATTAATTCTATTACACATAATCTGTTTTAAGATTGTAGGGAAACATGTACACTTACATTAAAATAAAATCAGATTACAATTAATAATAATTAAAAGAAATTAAATGACAGCAAATAAAATAGACAGAATGGGGTAGAAGCAGAAGACAGACACTATGAACGATAAATAAAGAAACCAGTAAAAGTTCATGAACGAGGCACGTGTTGGACACGCTTTCCTTAAAATAGATTCGTCATCTGTTTCTCAGGGTACAACGTTCAAAGCTGTTGTACAGCCGAACCTGACATACTTGCCTGAAGAATCACGGAAAACTGTGTGCTTCTGATCGAAAAGATTACTGGAACTTGGTTGCAGTGAAGTTGCATTTTTTCTATGTAGAAAACGAATGAGGCTTAGGGAAATATTTTTAGTAAAACTTATCTTTTTCACTAAGATTAAATCTTTTCCCTATACCAACAAATCTTTTATATAAAAAACGTGATTTGCATTAATAAAATAAATCAGTTTTAAATAAACCAAGATTTGCATATATTCTAAATACACAAAATAATTCTGTACAGCTTCATCAATAAGTTTTAAATCTATTCTTGATACTTTTATTTTTCAGATTTTGTGTTTCACGTGTCCCACTTTAAGATACGATATCTCATTCATATTAACTTCATTTTGGACATGCTTTTGTACTTTGATGGCTATTCAGAAGAGGCTCATGACTCGAGATAGAATTGCAGTTTGGAAACCAAATGAGATTATGAAATGTACTTTGTGCAATACTTGCCCAGATTCTCATAGTAACTTTTTCTTTGCATGTTCATATTCTAAAGTGGTGTGGAAGGAAATGCAGAAGTTACTAAATATTCAATTATCATGTGACTGGAATTAGATTATTGATGAACTGTCCAGATTGCCAAACAACAATAATATTTAGAGCATTTTGAGAAACTTGTTATGTTTGTTGGTTTGTTCGTGGTATATGTATTTGCATGAAAAGAATGGTAGAAGTTTATTAATGAAAACAAAGGATGAAAGCATAGTATTGTAAGTTATAAAAGAAACATTTTGGCTGAGATGGCCCATAGCTTCTTAGTTAAAGATTCTAATTGCAGTTAGAGAAGTGGAATCCAAGTGATGGAATGTCAAGCTTCAAAAAGATGACTTAATTTTTCCTTTTTTAGAATTAGTTTGGTATAAATGTTTTGATAGCTTTAGTTATGGAATTGCTTTTGTTTAATAAAGCTGTTTCTTATGTCAAGCTTTTAATACTGTAAATATGCTGGGCTTGTCCATGGCATATTGTGATTGGCTTGTAAACTCTTTGTGTTTATATATAATTCTCCTTTTCACAAAAAAAAAAGAAAAGAAAAGAGAATATACATCAAAATGACCTTGGCATGTGAACATGATAATTTCTCTTTCTTCTTTTTACCCTCTACAATTAGATGCCAAGTCATTTTGTGAATAAAATTTTGTTTTTGTAAGTATAGCATTTCTCATTTATATGAAAAAGATGAAGTTAAAAAGAGGATGTAAAGGGGCCAAAATACCCTCAACGGGGGGGGGGGGGGGGGGGGGGGGGGGGGGGCTCCGTTTTTATAACGAATTAGTTTGTGGCCTGTTAAAATGGGTAGGATCGTAATTGTTTCTCTGTTTTAAGGACGGCCGATGCATTTCTTTTTGATCAAGCACCGTAGGCCTTGCGATCAGCGTATACCATAAGGATGAAACGTGTAATTTACCGTAAGTATAATAGAAAATAAAATGTTTAAGATTATAATTTAAATTAAAGGGGTATTTCTATTTTTGGCCCCAAAAAGATTTTGGTGTATGCACCTATTGGCCCCAAAAAAAATGCATTTCTCAAATGCCCAAAAGAGCGACCAGAGCGACTTAATTAAAAATTATTAAAAGTAAAAAAAACAATTTAAAAGTAAAAAAAGTACTTTTAACGAATTAGTGTGGCCTGTTAAAATGTAGGATCGTAATGTTTCTCAGTTAAGGACGGACGATGCATTTCTTTTGATCAAAGCACGAGGCTTGCCGATCAGCGTATACCATAAGGATGAACAGTGTAATTTACCGTAAGTATAATAGAAAAATAAAATGTTTAAGATTATAATTAAATAAAGGGGTATTTCTATTTTTGCCCCAAAAGATTTTGGTGTATGCACCTATTGCCCCAAAAAAAATGCATTTCTCAAATGCCCAAGAGCGACCAGAGCGACTTAATTAAAAATTATTAAAAGTAAAAAAAACAATTTAAAAGTAAAAAAAGTACAAAAAATATTTTTTAGTTGTATTTTTAATAATTTTTAATTAAGTCGCTCCGGTCACTCGGAGAGACTTTTTTTTAGGCAACGGGTGCATAAGATTTTGGGGAAAAAATAGAAATACCCCTTAAATAAAGTCTAAAAAACTGCACACTTTTGAGACAGGTAATACTTTGACTATACAGTTCTGTCTAGTTAAAAAAACCACCAAATCCGAAATGATAAGTAATCGAACCCTAATCAATTCTAGCGAGAGTTAACTTCTGAAATTGCATCAGGTAAAATTAATCAATTTATAGCCTCTAATATGTTTACATTTTCTGTCTCAATTTTGGTTAATCGTAGACTTTTTATTATAAATAAATGGATTTGCAAGAGGAACCCATTGGGTTTATCATCTCATAAGTAATTTGAGTTAAAGTTTCTTTTAAATTGTCATAAGGTAGATATATGTGTATACTGTATGCCTATCAATTGAATTGATCTTTCTGTATGAGAAAGAAAAAAAAAACGGTTGTACCGGGGTATGTTGAGAATCGATCGAAACTGTCTTTTGGAATAACATTTAAAAGGGGTGGAATGAACGAGCATCGTTGAAAAGTTCGGGTATCCGATTGGTTAAAATGCTCGAACGAGCCGAGCCTTAAAACGAGCTGTCTGGGGCTCGCAAGCCATAAACTGATCCTAAAATGACACTAGGATTATTCTAAGTATTATCCATATATAATAACACTATGCATTTGTATTATAGCGCGAGCTATTTACACGAACTCGATAACAAGCTTATTAAGAGCTCAAATAGATATATTATGAGCCGAGCTTGAGCTTAAAGAATATGGCTCGAAACATTGAGCCGAGCTTGAGCTCGAGCTTATAAATGCTCGGCTCGGCTCGGCTTATTTTCATCTCTAGATATAACCCAAAAAGACCAGGTGGTTGACCTGGAACCACCGGAAGACTAGTTCAGGAAAAGAAAAATCTGGTTGAACCATGAACGACAGGCCGACTGGATCGAATTATAAATTAACTTTTTAAAATGTTGCAAAGAAACCTGTTTTTAAAAGATGGGGAAATGTTAGCTGCATTATCTTGCAGCTAATTTGGATGAGCAAACTTAAATGATTATCCTAATAAACCATATACAGCCTTTTTTATTCAACGGGGACAAATATTATATTTTTGTGAATAATGAACAGCAATAGTTTATTTCAACTCATTTTTCCTAGCTATACCAAATTGTAATGTAAGCTAGTTTTGATAAAAATGAACTATGCAAATCCAAACTCTCCTGAAGAGTGAAGAGCCTGCTTGCCAAGTTTTGATAAGCGGGTAAATAAGGGTGTGTTTAGGTTAACAACAAGGCGGTAAGGGTGCGTTTGGGACAGTAGAAATCGAATAAGGGAGCGTTTGGGTTAAGCCGAAACCTACAACGGGAGTGTTTGGATGGCTGTTTAACAGCCATGGGGTGCGTTTGGTTGGGCAGAATCCGCACAAGGGGTGCGTTTGGGGTGGTTTGGGGTAGGGGGGGGCGGGCTTGGGCACGATACGCACAAGAGTGACGTTTGGATGTGCAGAAAATCGTGAGACGGTGTTTGGAAAGTGAGCAGGACTAACCTTTGGGGTGTGTTTTGGGGTTAATTATTAATCGACAAAATAAATATATATCAACAAGATTTATAATTTTAAACGGATACATATATTAGTGGTTTACATGGTTAAATAATATGATATTTTTATTTGGTTTAGTTCTAGATATTAAAATATACATATATATATATTATATTCTAACACACGCGGATGTTTTTGAAGTATTTAAACATGAGACTTTCATAAATCAATAAAAAGGGAACTAATGGTGGTTAACGGTTAAATAATCGTAATATATAGATTAAATTGATTAGTTATAAATATATATAAAAATATATTTAAAACACGTAGATATTTTGCAACACGCTGTTTGTTAAAAGTGGTTTTATAATGAAAACTTAGGTTTGTATAAATCTTGGTGTAAGTTATATAACCACCCGGAGGTCATGACGACAATTTATATAACTTGTTTATAAGTCCTATCCGCTTTAGTATTAGTTAAAGTATTAAGAGTTGGTTAAGTGTGTAAGGTAGTTGTCGAACAAAAAAAAACACGAAAGCAAGTTGTTTAAGGAACAAGACGACTTATATTTGAATATGTTATTAATAAGTATATTAAAGAAATGAGATGTTGGAATCATGAAAAATAGGGAAATTAGGACAGTGATGTTGGACCCATACTATACATGACGTGGGTTTGGATTATTAATTTCTTTATTTACATGTTAAGTCCTTCAAGTTTTGGAAAATGGCAAGATTTACCCTCAAATTTTAATAAGTAAATAAAATTTTAAACTAGTTATACTACTAGATAAAGAAATAAATAAATATGAATATATAAGAAATAGATTCATATAAAATGGCAATTTGACATTCTGTACAAGTGACATATCATATGCACGTTAGGGTGCATGTTATTTTGAGTAATTTTTCAATACAACCCCTTTTGGTTTAGATTTGGTAACATAATTGGCCTTGAGGATTTGCTTGTTGACATTAACGATCCTCTAAGCATTTGGGATATGTAAATGATAATTTAAGTTTATACTTATGACCTATCCAAGTATGTCTAGCAACATAAATTAGATTAATATTGTTTTGAGCTTATAATAAATATGGTAACCGTACTAAGTTACGTCAATAGTTAGAGTCGTTTGGCTTAATAGTTTTATTTCAAGGACATGTTAATTAATTTTAGTATCATTGGACTATTTACTAGGCGGCCGAGCATTTGTGATATTTGATAGACCCGAGAAGTACCTAAAGAACCACAAGGTGAGTCTCATAACCCCTATTTTACTTGTTTTGAACTGTTTTGGAGGAGAATACATGCTCGTTACAAACTTGTTTACCTATTTGTACTCGTTTACAAAACTTGAATACATACTCGTTTACAAATTGGTTTACATACTTATTTACATAGCTCGCTATGGGATACATTACTTGACTTCATTTTTGGTCACGAACACATACTATACTTTTATGATTACGGATTAGCTTAGGTTACATGAACTGTAAATCACTTGGAGGGTGAGCGCGAATGATATGAAATAGATCTATTCGGGATTGACAATCCCTGTTCGGATGACTAGCTATCACCGGTAACGAACGTTATAACATGTCGAAACACGATTGGTTGAGTCTTTAGGGCCAACAATTGCATACACATGAATGTTTTCATAAATGCCCGGGTGTTCTTGGAGGGGACACCTAGGATGGGTACATATTATTTTCATAAATGCCCGGGTGTTCTTGGAGGGAACACCTACGATGGGTACACTCTTACTGTGCCTTGAATAAAGTGGCATACATACAAGTCTACGTCACAGTTTCTTGAACTTAGAGTAATGGTAATCATGGTTTTATACACACTTGAACATTTACGTTGCCTTGAATAAAGTGGCAATACATACTTTGGACAATTGCGGTCAAATTTTTATACGTACATTTTTGTGACTATTTGGGGATTGAAATTGTCATGCATATTTTGAAACTCTTTGAATTATGACATTTATACATACATTTTGGAGAACATACAGGTTTTGAAACGGTCACACATACTTTACAGAATGTTGGTTCAACATTTGTATTTACAAAAATCTATAAACTCACCAACTTTATGTTGACGTTTTTAAGCATGTTTTTCTTAGGTGAATTAGATGCTCGGATTTATTAATGTGCATTGGAGTCTACTACAATCAAATGATTAAATCTCGTGGTATTGTTTTCAAGCTTTTCATTGTGATGCAATTATGGGACAAACGTTATATCAATTTCAAGAAAATCAACGAGATTACTTTTCAAACGACACACTTAGAGGTCGTTCTCTTGTATCTAGCGCTGTGTATTATGAAGTAACGCCCCTAGACGCATTTCCGCTGCGACACGATTTTGGGGGTGTTACAGGCATCATCATATTTTGGTGGAGATGAAAAATCAAGAGTATGTTCATCGGTGAACATCTCGGGAATGATATCAATAAGATCGTTATTAGGAGAATATTTTGCTAATGGATCACGGTTAAGCAAATATTCAATCTCATTAATAACGTCTTCCGGAGTCATGTCATCATTTCCCAATGTAAATGACTTAATAAGAGCGAGTTCATCGGTGAACTCCTCAAGAGAATAATCACAAATCTCAGAAGTTGTGAGACTAGAAGAAGAAGTGGTACTGCCACTTAATGTATTGATATTATGAGAGGGAGGGAGATCTTTGGTAGAATCAAGATTTAGCAATTTCTCAATTAGAAAAATCTCTCCCTCCGGATCAAAGATATCATTTTTAACTTCCGGTGAAGTCAAGTCGGAATTGAGTGTATCGGGTTCTGAAGAAAAAGTGGGATTGCCACTAAGATGATTTATTGATTTCTTATTTGCAAACAAGTCTTCAAGATAATCTTCGTAAGAGACATTGTAGATGTCAATCATGTTGATTGATTCTTTTTGAGGATTGCTAGAATAGCTTGAAGTATCATGTCTCATGTTCAAGATTAAGCTTTCGTCACCGTCATGAAGAATCATTTCTTCTCCGTGAACGTCAATCAAAGCACTAGCGGTCCGTAAGAAAGGTCTTCCCAAGATGAGGGGGACTCGAGGATCGCTCTCATAATCAATGATGACAAAATCAGCAGGGAATGTGAACTTTCTAACTGGGACAAAGACATCTCTTGCAATTCCAGCCGGTGTACAAATTGCCCGGTTAGCTAGTTCAAAGGTCATGCGGATGGAAATAAGCTCGGGTAAACCTAACTTTTTCCAAACAGAGAGTGGCATCAAGTTGATGCTAGCACCTAGATCGGCTAGGGCTTTGCACTTGAGCTCACTAAAACCACACGGAATGAGAAATTTTCTAGGGTCTCCAAGTTTCTCGGGTAACTTCTTAAGGATAACCGCTAAGCAATTTTCATTGAGGGGTATATTTGCTAGCTCTAAAAGTTTCTCCTTATTAGAAAGGAGAGTGTAGGAACCCGATCTATACTTTCACTTCATATTCCATACACAAATCGATTCAAGAACTAGAAAAGAGATAAAGATTTAGAGAGAGAGAGAAGAAAGAGAGAGAGATGAGAGAAAAAAGATATTTGTATGAGATAGATATTTTCTTAGAGAAAATATCTATATATATATCCCTATACATTTAATGTGACGCGCGAGATATTTAACTAGGACTCAGGCTCGAGTTTTGTTTGGGATTAAACCCGAAACATATACAATATTAGATTAACTATCGAGTCCGATTCCCGATATTATTCTATTACAACATTAA